>ONZH01000405.1:0-13289 GCA_900303285.1 Rhinella marina
CTGCCCCCCCACCTACAGGCCCTCTCTCCAAACAATTTACGTCTTTTTCCTATCTTTCTCTCTCTCCAAACATATTTTTCCGGATAGCTGCCATATACGGTATTAAACTGAGTAGTATACATAGGACACATACCACACTTGATCTATACCAGGGGTGCACAACCTGTGGCCCGGGGGCCACATGCGGCCCTTGATACCATTCTGTGTGGCCCCATCCATCTGGTAACAGACATGTATGTCCATGTTTTGTGGCTGCTCACATGCATTTTCATGTATTTCTCCCATTAGATGGGACTCCTGGAACTGTAACTAGACATTAATGGTATACACTGTGTGTTCAATCTGCCATAAATACAGTATTTCAGTTGGTAATACCCCTTTAAATTTTATTTTTCGGCCCTTGACGTTGGTTCAGTCGGACAATGTGGCCCCCACCCAGAAAACGTTGTGCACCTCTGATCTATACTGAACGTCACTTTTAAAAATACGTCATTTTCTTTTCATTCTCTCATTTGTCTGGGTTGCAATTAAGCAGACCACGTCTGCCTAATCTAATAGTTTCCGTGTAATTGCTCCATACTGCACGTCTTTTTCCTCTCTTTCTCTCTCTCCAAACTATTTTTCCGGATAGGTGCCATATATGGTATTAAACTCAGAAGAATACATACCGTACCGGTTGATGCTACAGTTTTTCCAAATCCATCTGGCTGTTGTCACCACCACACACGCTAGCCCAGGGGGCACTCCTCTGGCTCTTCCAGCTCAGCCTCCTTCCCCCCAGCCTGCCCCCCACCTACAGGCCCTCTCTCCAAACAATTTACCCGGATAGGGGACGTATTAGATATTGTACTGATGTTTTTTTTTGTTCTTCTTTTAATTGCCTCCTGACCTGTGATAGGCAGAGCATGGACACGTCCCCTTAGCTGCAGTAGGAAAGACACTCCCCTGGCCAGAGCAAGCTCTTTTTCCTTTTCCGTGTTCGAAAAATCCATGAAATGTATGGTCCCAAGATAGAGGACGTATACGATTTTAAACTGAGAAGAATCGATACTACACATGCCCCACTAGGAGGATTTGGGGTAATGGTGGGATTAGGCAGCCTCAGAGGCATCCATGCATGCTGCCCCTGCTGTTTCCTGTCCATTTCCTTGGTGTTTCGATCATTTTCTGAGGTTTCCAGGTTTTCACCCAGCCTTCCCTAGGCAGAGCCTTGGTCCCCTGCAAAAATGCTCGAGTCTCCCATTGACTTCAATGGGGTTCGTTATTCGAAACGAGCACCCGAGCATCGGGAAAAGTTTGACTCAAATAACGAGCACCCAAGCATTTTAGTGCTCGCTCATCTCTAGACATAAGACAAAGAAAATGCCATTTAAGTCCCTCTCAAAGCAGTAGCCAGTACTTCTTCTTTTTTACCACTCCACTCATGTTTAACTCTTTCCTTTGCTTTTTTAAAAGTAAATTGCTTCCCAATTCTTTCTTCATCATTCTCTTTATGCCATCTTTGAAAACCACTGCTCCCAGCCTCTCACCTTCTCCACCTGCTCTTACCTTCTTCACCTGCCTAACCTTCAACGAATGCGCTGCTTCTCTTACTGTGGAACTCTCTTTCAACCTTTCCATCTTTCCAGATTTAAACAATCATCTTTTGACATGTCTACTCTCTTGAATATTCTGCTTATATCTCTCACTGACCCTCCTCCTCTTCTGCCTCTCCATGATATCCACTGCAGTCACCTCCTTCCCTGAGGGGCGCCCTTTTTTCAGAGCTTTTGACTGCCTGATCCCCATTGGAGAAGAGTGGATCCGTCCCTTCTCCCACCGGGCACACACCTTTTGTGTCCCACTGGTTGCTTGCAAATGCAGCTTGCCAACCAGTCCCACCAGTTGCCTGCAAACGCAGCTCGCCAACTGGTCCCTCTACCTGTTCGCAAACGCCGGCCCAGGTCGAGTAACTCTTAAACTTTTAAACTCTTGGGACCTATGGATCTCACAGAGAGATGGGCACTTTAAAATACTAACTAAATGCAAGCATTGAATCTCTCTTTCTTGATTTCTTGATTTTCTCTAACTTCCTCTTTTTTTATAGTTCCTTAATTCCTATCACAGCAAAACATAAAACACAGGCAATCTCTATCATACAAAGTTCTGCACTCATTTCTTAAACTTTCACATTTCTCATTCATCACACCTAGGTTTCAGACATTCCATTCATCCTACCGCAGACAAGGAGGTGTTCTTTGAAATCTCAAAGATTCCGAAAAGGACAATACTCGAACAGTAGTCATAGAAAGTGAGAAGGCACATAGTAAGAAAAAATATGTTACCTGTGTATTAGAAGGTGCAGTTCCCAGTTGCCATAATGACCAAAGCTCTTCCACGATCGTCCCCTTGGATATCTGATGGATTTTTCCATTCGAAGGACCATTAACTGTCAATGCACTTTAGGATAAGTCCCAAAATAGGATTTAATACTGAGTTGTCTGTGGTGTTCAAATTATGTTAAATTTCCCCCTTCATGGTAAGAGGGTGCGGCCACAGCACAAGAAATGCACGTCCAGTCTCATTGCTGATCATGCATATCTCTCCTGGTTACACCCAGAGAGCTAATTTTATTAGAAATACATGATGGTGTAATAACACCCCCCCTTTGTCATCAATTTTAATATATCCAATCACAATCATACAAGTATACATTTAACAACAAATCAAATCAAAAGAATGATGATGGAGGCCGCCCAATGCTAATGAGGACACGTACACATTACTTCATCTATCTGGGAAATTTCATATGCATATATTAACTTCTGCTAAGTTCCTCTTTTCCTATAGCCATATCAAGTGATTATGAGTCTTTTTTATTTTTAAGCACACATGACATCTAAAGGAGATTAGAGATTATAAAATATAAGAGATATGGATATAAGAAGATGGAGACCACCTGATAATGAAATACAACCCTAGCACAATTTTGTTGTAAATAACTAATTTTGTTGTAAACCAAATAACTAAATTTCTTTAAAGGGGTTGTCCAAGTTATGGAAAAAAAATATAGCACTGTAAATCTGATGGGTAACAATATATAACTAAGTTCAGCAAGTTTTAGGCAAAAAAAATCTATATTTCCTCATTTCCCTGGTTCTCTTCTGGCCTTTGTTTACATGCAGTAATAACAATCTCTGCCCCTCCCCCCTCCCCCCTTCTCTGCAAAGGCAGTGAATATAAGTGCTGTGAGTACATGTCTGCCTGCTGGGATACTCAGCAGCATGTTGTTTGTGTAGGACTACAAGTCCCAGCTGTACAATGACACTGCTGATACACACAGGAAATTCTCCCTACCTGTTCTTGTACAATTCCTCTATAGCTCCTTGCCCAGCATTTGTCTCCTCTCACTGCTGCAGCTACTATTTGTTGTAAAGCCTTGAGCCCTCAATGTGTTCTGGGTGAATGGGTTAATGTTTTATCTGAAGGAATCCAGGGAGAGAGCAGAGAGCAGGAGCCCGGCAAAGAAAGGGGGCGTGGCCAGTGACGTCTCGTGTACAGACTGTTATCTGAACTCTGAGGCTTGTACACTAAACATCACAGACCAGGGAGATAAGGTGACATCACAGGTCATGTGACCCTCAGTCAACTCTGAGAAACCAGCAGCTTTAGAAACACAAAGTATATGGGAAAGTTGTTATACCTGACAATTTAGAAACATATAAAGAACAAAAAAATAACTCGGACAACCCCTTTAACAGTGATACACTCCCCCTGCAATCTCCTTGCACTCTACCTGCAGTTTAAGTTCCAGGCCTTCACAATGAGTTTGGGGCACCAAGTAGGATGAATATGTTTAGGCAGAGGGGCCTGTGCTACCAGATTTATTGAGATTTGTGTATAATCAATTTGGAACAAATCAAATTTCCTGATGGACTTCGGCGAATCGTCCAAATCAAATTTTTCAAAAAACTTTGCTAGTCTCTAATTGTGGGCATAACTACTGTGACTAGGCACAACACGGACATAACTACTGTGATGGGTCACAATGTGGGCAAAACTACTAGAAGGGGGCACAATGTGGCAATTGCTTCTGTGAAGGAGGCACAATATCGGCATTACTACTCTGAAATGGCAAAATGTGGGCATTTCTACAGTGAGGAAGCGCAATGTGGGCATTATTACTGTAATAGAGGCACAGTGTGGGCATTAATACTGTGAGAGGCACAAAGTGTGCATAAGTACTATGACAGGTCCCAATGTGAGCATTACTACTGTAAGGGTGCACAATGTGGGCATTACTACTGTGAGGGGGCACAATGTGGTCATTACTACTGTGAAGGAGGCACTTTGTGGGCATTACTTCTGTGAGGGATACAGTGTTAAGCAAGCTGCCCCCTCAAGTAGAGTAGACCCAGTGTGTAGGATAGGCTGAGTGGTATACTGTTTCGTAGAAAAATCTATAGCACACCATTAATTTGCAATAGGTGATTTAATTCATAACAAGTTTCTCATTACAAAGTACTCCAGAGAATAAAGCATACTATATTTAAGAGACCAATATTATTCCCAACATTTCGGTCGAAAGCAACCTTTTTCAAGGGATCTTAGGTCATGTGTATGGCTGCATAAGCTCTGGAGATGGACGTCGCTGGAGCGTGCTGTCCTTAGAACGCTTGCATGCGTCCATCTCCAGAGCTTATGGAAATTGATACCTAAACCTTCTATGAGCACCCAAACAAAGAAAGGGAGTGCAGATCTCAATTCTCTTTATAGAGTGCTATACTGTGGCCTAATGTTTGTATCACGGTGCTTCCATCTTTAAGCTGTTGCTTCCTGGAGTCAGTCTCCATAGCAAAGATTGAGCTGAAGTGAAGTTCACACTTAGTGCAATTCTCCTTTACTTGGTTCCAGCAGGATGCAATATGGTGGCAGGCCTTCTAAATGCTGCTCTCATTCCTAACTGACTTTGGCTTCATTAACCACTTCCAGACCAGGCCATTTACCCCCTTCCTGACAAGGCCTAATTTTCCAAATCTGACATGTGTCATTTCATGTGGTAATAACTTTGGAACACTTTAACTTATTCACGCCATTCTGAGACTGTTTTCTCGTGACACATTGTACTTCATGTTAATGGTAAATTTGAGTCAATATGTTTTACCTTTATTTATAAAAAAAAATCCAAAGTTCACCAATCACTGTTTTCTAGATTTGAATCTCTCTGCTTTTAAGACAGATAGGGATGCCTCATAAAATGTTCATTAATTAACATTCCCCATGTGTTTACTTTATGTTGGCATCATTTTGGTAGTGTAATTTTATTTTTTTAGGACGTTAGAAGGTTTAGAATTTTAGAAACAATTTTTGGAAATTTTCAAGAACATTTCCAAAATCAACTTTTTGAGGACCAGTTCAGGTCTGAAGTCTCTTTGAGGAGCTTACATAATAAAAAAAACACACCCATAAATGACCCTATTTAAAAAACTACACCCCTCAAACTATCTAAAACTGGTTTTAGAAATATTGTTAACCATCTAAGCATTCCACAGGAATTAAAGAAATATAGATGTGAAAGTTCAAAATTTCACTTTTTTTTTGCAGATCTTCCATTTTAATCATTTTTTTTCCTGTAACACATTAAGTATTAAGAGCAAAACAAACCTCAATATTTTTTACCCTGATTCTGCAGTTTGCAGAAACACCCCACATGTGATTGTATACCGCTGTATGGGCACATGGCAGGACACAGAAGTCAAGGAGTGCCATATGGTTTTTGGAGGGCAGATTTTGTTGGAATGGTTTTTGGGCACCATGTTGCATTTAAAGAGACCCTGATATACCCCCACAGAGAAAACCACCTAAAAGTGACCACATTTTGTAAACTACACCACCCAGGGAATTTTTAAAGGGTATAACAAGTACTTACAAAGAAAAAAAGTGGAATTTCAGTCAGCACATCCCAGTGCGCAGGTGCACGTTGCTATGGCTAAATTCGCAAGGAAAGGAAAATACATACAATGCAACGGCACACTGCTAACCAGATAAAGCACAAAATGCCATAGAGATATGAAGTATTCTGGAGCTAATGCTATGCTTGTTTAGTAAATTAGAGATTCTTGGCAAATATATTTTGTACAAAATTATCTGAGCCCGTCCACCAAATCACCAGGGTGATCTCTGTAGGACGGGAACCTAACACTATTTCCTACCTGTTATGTGCCAACCTTGGCTTCCGTATAATCAGGGGTTGTTGGTTCCACATGCATGCTGGGTCCCTTCTGCCTTTTGCCATTTATGGTGCTTCAAAGGCCTCCACTAATACAGGGATGCAGGTACCAAACATGCATGCCGAGTCCACTCGGCTTTATAGTTACACTAATTAAAATCAGCCTATGGGGCAGACGGGGCTAGTCAGGAGTGCATGACCAAATGGAGTAGCCACATCTCCAGTACAAACTTACAAATAAAAAAATGGGAATTTCAGTCAGCACATCCCAGTGCACAGGTGCACGTTGCTAGGGCTAAATGCACAAGGAAAGGAAAATACATACAATGCAACGGCACACTGCTAACCAGATAAAGCACAAAATGCCATAGAGATATGAAGTATTATGGAGATAATGCTATGCTTGTTTAGTAAATAACGAGTACTTGACCCTAGAGGTGTTTCATAGAATTTATAATACCTGGCTGTGAAAATGAAAAATTATTTTTTTATTTTTATTTTTTTTTACAAGAAAATGGTGCGTTAGGCCCAAACTTCCTTTTTAAAAAAGATAACAGGAGAATATCCTCCCATAATTTGCTTCCCATTGGCTCCCCAATTGTGGTTGTCAATTGTTATTTAGGGATACGCCAGCACTCAGAAGGTAATGAGAGACATCTGGATTTTCTAACATGGAATTTTCTGTCATGGTTTTTAAGAGCAATAACCTTTTAATTTTTTTTTTACTGAGCTGCATGAGGGCTTATTTTTTGTGGGGCTAGATGTGCTTTTTATTGGCACCCTTTTGGGGTACATTTGGCTTTCTGGTCGCTTTTTTTCTCATTTTTGGGGAGGTAAAGTAAAAAAAAAACAGTTTGGTGTCATTTTTATCTATATTTTTTTACAGAGTTCACTTGATGGGGTAGATCATGTGATATTTTTATAGATCTGGTTGTTAAGGACACAACAATACCAAATATGTCTATTTTTTATTTTTATTTTTTTACATTTTACAGAATAAAAGCAATTTTAGAAAAACAATAATTTTTTGCAGGATGAGGTGTTGCATTTATTGCTACGATTTTGGGGCACATACCACTTTTTGATTGATATTATGTTTTTTGGGAGGTGAGGTGACAAGGAAAAAGCTGTTTTGGCATATTTTTATTTGTTTTTTTACGCGGTTCACGTGATCGGGTAGATCATGTGATATTTTTGTACAGCCAGTTGTTGTCGATGCAACAATACCAAATTTGTCTATTTTTTATTTATTTATGTTTTACAGAATAAGAGCATTTTTAGAAAAAAATCATATTTTTGTGTTGCAATTTTCTTAAAGCCATTTTTTTTTCTGGCTATAGTCTTGTGCAGGGGCTCATTTTTTGTGAGATGAGGTGACGTTTTTATTGCTACCATTTTGGGGTACAAACAACTTTTTCATTGATTGATATGTTTTTTGGGAGGTGAGGTGACTAAAAAAATCTGTTTTGGCATAATTTTTATTTCTTTTTTTACGCGGTTCACTTGATGGGGTACATCCTGTGATATTTCTGTAGAGCCAGTTGTTGCGGATGCAACGATACCAAATTTGTCTATTTTTTATCAAATTTTTTTTTACGTTTTACATGATAAGAGCATTTTTAGAAAAAAATCATGTTTTTTGTTGCAATTTTCTTAGAGTCATATTTTTTATTTTTCTGGCTATGGTCTTGTGTGGGGGCTCATTGCGGGATGAGGTGATGTTTTTATCGCTACCATTTTGGGGTACATACCACTTTTTGATTGATTGATATCACCTTTTGGGAGGTGAGGTAAGTAAAAAATCTGTTTTGGCATAATGTTTTTTTTTTTTATTACAGCGTTCACCTGATGGGGTAGATCATGTGATATTTTTATAGAGACGGTCATTGCCTACGCAGTGATACCAAATATGTCAATTTTATTTATTTATTTTTATTTGTAACATTTTTTAAATGACGTATTTGGGGATTTTTTTTATATATGTGAAACTTTTTTCTAATAATACTCTTTATTTTTTCTATTTTACACTTTGTGTCCCCAATAAGGTCATTAAAGATTTTTGGGGGACATTTAACTTCCCTTTTTTTTTCACTATTGATTTCTCCTGTAACTGGGGCTGACATAGTAGTCTCAGTTACAGGGGAAATATACCACCCAGAGAGGCTGTACAGCATTATACAGTGCTGTACAGCCTCACTGCAGGGCTGATCGTGGTCTATGGAAGACACTACAGCTCCTGCAGTCTCCCGGCCCCAGCAGTCACATGACCACCGGGCCGGGACAGGAAGCAACATAGAGCTTCCTGATCTGTATACACACCGCTCGTTGAGTGCTGTGTATACAGTGATCTAAAAGGCAGGGACACCCAGGGACGGTCCCTGCCTTTTCTCTGGGGTGCCCTGCTGTCACTGACAGCGGGCCCCTGGAACAGAAGCTGCAAGATTAGAGTGCAGCTTCTATCTCTAAAAGGACGTTCAGAAACATCCATTCAGAGATAGATAACCACTTCCCGGGCATTTATAGTCAACAGGCGGACGGGAAGTGGTTAATGAAGTCTCTTAATACAGGATAATTCAAGCTGCTCCCAGAGGCTTCTGCAGTAGAAAAGGAGAACGCTCCCCTCACTGTGCCATTTCTTGTCCGTTTCGACTCTAAACTTCAAATAACTCCTTCCTCAGCAACCCCTCCCTTGATGGTAAGCAGGACTAGCCACTTCTGCCCCAAATGGGGGATAAGAATTGAATGGTTAGTTCCATCCTGTCTAAAGGAATTTGCCAGAACATATGCCACCTGCTGGAAAACCAGTACACATTACATTCACGTTGCATAAATACACTATTAAAGGGGTTATCCCATGACTAATGTAAAAAATGAAAATCAGACACAATGTAGTACATGACAATCTCTTTCTAGCAAAGCTAGAACCACGTACCATATACATATAAGTGGCTGTATTAGCTAAGTTGGAGTCTGGAGATGTCTGATGATGTGAATGGGTAAGCAGTGTACTGTACTTGGAGAGAAAAAGACATCATTTTTGAACCTGACATCATCATTAGGCTTCATGCACACAACCGTATCCATTTTGTGGTCCGAAAAAACAAAGATGACAATGTCTGACATCCATGTTCCGTGTGTTTTTTTCCACTCCAGTTGACACCAATGGGTCCATTATTCACATTTTGTGGTCAAGAATAGGACATGTTCTTTTTGTGGAACGAACACTCAGATGACATCCGTGTGTGGTCTGTTTTTTTTGTTGTTTTTTTGTTTTTTGTTTTTTTTTGCGGACCACAGAAATCAATGGGTCTGTGTGCAATCTGCAAAAAAAAAAAAAAAGAGTATTGGACACAGATACAAAATACAGTCATGTGCATGAGGCCTTAATCATAGTATTAAAAACTAGATTTAGAACACACAGTATGTGTCTCTGAATGGAGCTACTGCATTACATAAAGCTCATTTTAGAGCCAGTTTTGCATCAGAGTTTACGTGGTATCTGTCAGCATACAGTTATAGCAAAGAAAAGAGAAGTTACAATTTGCCATACTAAATAACGTAATCCAAGCCCTGGTACCATGCACTAACCTTCCACCTGTCTACAAACATATCTAAAATATATATTTAGATGTGCACACTTCTTATCTGTTGTGCATGGACATAAAGTTGAGTAGTCGGTAATAGTGGTTTAAGGTGATGGTTTAATGGTAAATATTCACAACAATAATAGGTCTATTGCATAAATGTACCCATATGTGTGCCATATACCAGTATATAAATGAGGGTCTTAATAATAATGAATTAGCGGTTAAAAGCTATTTATTGGGATATAAGCAAATAGGATTTATAAAATAAGCTTGTAAAAAAAGGAAATGTATATAAAAAAAAAAAAATATATATATATATATATATATATATATATATATATATATATATATATAATAAATAAAAATATATAAAAACAAAAAGCAGAAGTATCAAAAATGCCGTAAAAATTAATGTCCAAAAAATTGTTGGAGCTCAGCTAGCTGATTAGTTTGAGCATGCATATATTAAAAAATGTTTTTTAGTACATTACCAGTGAGGTGATTTCAAGCAATATGCTCCTCTTTTCTTTAAGGCAATGAGCCCCTTAGATGATAGGCCCCTTGATTGGGTGGCTGTTCCCAGGCGTTCTTCAACGGAATAAAGCCTATTAGTGGTGGTCTTAGCAAGAATGAGCAGAAGCTTAGATCGCGGCCTCCGTGGCGTCCCACGTGGGCACGCGCCTCTCAGGTAAAAAGTGCTGACTCGGCGTTCTCGCCGGCAGCGCTGTAGAAGTAGGGGCTGTTAACGCTGCTCCGCTTTAGGTGAAGCGCTGTGTCAGCGTCAGCCGATGATTCTCCGTCCGGATAATGCCTTGCCAGCGCTGTGGATGCAGCGGAGGCACCCGATACTTTACTCTGCAAAGGGTGTTTGGCGGCGTGGGCTTAATCAGCATGCAGGTAGTGCCGCAGTTATTAGCAGATGTTAGCAGAGGTTTCCAATTGCTGTTTGCAGGTATATCCTCTGTAGTTGGGGCGTCAGGAATTTTCCTTAGTAGGTGCGCGCTACAAGTCTCTCCTCGATAGGTCCTATGTCACCAAACGCGTTTCGGGGCTCTAATGCCCCTTCCTCAGTGGTTATTGGACCTATGGTTGAGCTTGGCCTTTTATAGGGTTTTTTTTTTTTCAAAACCAAGTTTTTTTGTTCCAAAAAATGTGGAGTGGATCGCTATCATTCGCTGGATTGCAGTTGACGTAAATATCATTATGAACGGATTATAAAGTGTATACATAAATGTCCAGACATAAGATATTTGGGCATTAGTAACAATAATATATGTGCGCAGAAGGTGGTTATGGTTATTGGACATTCGGTTGCTGTAATAAGTCAATGACATGCGCCAAAATTTATTTGTGTAGTTTGTGTAATTGTTATTCATGTAATTGTCTTATTTGTTTATGTCTAGTAATGGTTGTTTGTCTTTATATTGTGCTTGTCATTCTAGTGCTTGTCTTTGGTTTATTTTCAGTCTTAGTAGTGTTTGTCTTTAAATGTGTGTATAATCATGGTAGTTGTCTTTCTAGTTGTTGTTGTTAATTTAGTACTTTCTCTCTGCAACCATTATTTTCTGATGTTGTGAATATATTTGCGTATTTTTGTCCTTTTGAATTTGTATTTTTGTCTTTTTTATGTTGTATAGTGCCGTAATTGTCTTTTTAGTGTTTGTCTTTTTTGGGAATTGTCTTTCTAGTGGTTGTCTCTGTGATGTATTTACATATTTGTGTTTATGTGGTTTTTATCCTTTAAATTTTCTCTCGTTTGCTTTATATAATGTCGTGATTGTCTTTTTAGTATTTGTCTTTTTCAGGAATTATCTTTCTAGTATTTATTTCTGTGATGTGTTTTCATATTTATGTTTTTGTGTTTGTGTCGTAATTGTCTTTTTAGTATTTGTCTTTTAAGGAATTATCTTTCTGGTAATTGGCATGCCGTAATTGTTTATTTAGTATTTGTCTTTTTTGTCTTTTTTAGGAATTATCTTTCTAGTAATTGTCTCTGTGATATATTTTCTTATTTATGTTTTAGTGTTTATGTCGTAGTAGTTTTTTAATATGTATCTTTTTAACAGTTATATTTCTAGTAATTGTCTCTGTGGTGTTGATGTTTTTGTCTTTTTAAGTTTTGTTTTGCGTTGTATGGTGTCGTAATTGTCTTTTTAGTATTTGTGGATTGTCTTTCTAGTAGTTGTCTCTATGGTGTATTAATCTCTCATTGTCTTCTTAATTTTAGCATTTGTCTTTCTAATAATTGTCTCTGTGATGTATTGCCTATCATGAGGTTCCCAGGAAGATTTGCATGAAGTCAGGGGGTGAGGGCCCCCAGGGGAGGGGAGATCGGAGTGCTGGGTACACAGCCTGACTCCGATGTCCCGTCTCCGGAAGGCACACACCCCGAGTTCAACAGCCATCTACTGAGGTAAGTATGTTGGGTTTGTCAAATACTTTTTCTTTTGTGTATTTGCCCTCTTTTCAATGTAACAATTGTTAGAAGTGTTTTCTGAGTGTCCTTACTCTCTTTCTTTTTGTGTTGTCTGATATCCTGATTATCTGTATTTTATTTTTCTTGCTAATGATTGTCCCTATATTTGTTTTTTGGTCTGTGAGTTTTCCTAAAATCTGCCTTAAAGTTTTGTGTGGCAGGGGGGTGGGGGCCCCAGGGGAGATCGGTGTGCTGGGTACACAGCCTGACTCCGATGTCCCATCTACAAAGGGCACCTAACAATTACACAAACTACACAAATAAATTTTGGCGCATGTCATTGACTTATTACAGCAACCGAATGTCCAATAACCATAACCACCTTCTGCGCACATATATTATTGTTACTAATGCCCAAATATCTTATGTCTGGACATCTATGTATACACTTTATAATCCGTTCATAATGATATTTACGTCAACTGCAATCCAGCGAATGATAGCGATCCACTCCACATTTTTTGGAACAAAAAAACTTGGTTTTGAAAAAAAAACCCTATAAAAGGCCAAGCTCAACCATAGGTCCAATAACCACTGAGGAAGGGGCATTAGAGCCCCGAAACGCGTTTGGTGACATAGGACCTATCGAGGAGAGACTTGTAGCGCGCACCTACTAAGGAAAATTCCTGACGCCCCAACTACAGAGGATATACCTGCAACCAGCAATTGGAAACCTCTGCTAACATCTGCTAATAACTGCAGCACTACCTGCATGCTGATTAAGCCCACGCCGCCAAACACCCTTTGCAGAGTAAAGTATCGGGTGCCTCCGCTGCATCCACAGCGCTGGCAAGGCATTATCCGGACGGAGAATCATCGGCTGACGCTGACACAGCGCTTCACCTAAAGCGGAGCAGCGTTAACAGCCCCTACTTCTACAGCGCTGCCGGCGAGAAACGCCGAGTCAGCACTTTTTTACCTGAGAGGCGCGTGCCCCACGTGGGACGCCACGGAGGCCGCGATCTAAGCTTCTGCTCATTCTTGCTAAGACCACCACTAATAGGCTTATTCCGTTGAA
>ONZH01000406.1:0-16463 GCA_900303285.1 Rhinella marina
CGTAGTGTGAGGGGGCGTGGCCTGACAGAGTCGGAGCGTGGTTTCCCGAGATCTGGGGCGGGGGTCAGAGTGGCATGAATTACAGGTCGATGACATGGTAATTTATGGGGACCCGCAATGGGTAGCAGTGGAAAAAAAACATCTTTTATTAGTACTGAATGGTCGTAGTCTAAAATTAGTCAATTTCATCTACGATTTTTGTGTGTCGTTGCAGAGAGAAATTCACCCTCCCACCCCTGCAGCTGATTTTTTTCAATCCCTGTTGCCTGCGGAGTGGGAGGGGGCATGGCCTGGCAGAGTTGGGGGTGTGGATTATCAAGATGCTTCGAACGGTTGTAGTCTGAAATTAGTCTATTTCATCTAAAATTTTGTGTGTCATTGCAGAGAGAAATTCTCCCTCCCACCCCTGCAGCTGACAGAAGTTTATTTTTCCCTTCATTCTTTCAATCCCTGTTGGCTGCGGAGTGGGAGGGGGCATGACCTGACAGAGTTGGGGGTGTGGCTTAGCAAAGCACTTCGCATAGGTGATTTAATCTGTTTCATTTAATGTTTCTGTGTGTCGTTGCAGAATGGCTGCAGAGTGGGAGGGGGCGTGGTCTGACAGAGTTGGGGGCGTGACTTAGCAAGACGATTCGAAGAGTTGTAGTCTATAATTAGTCTATTTTATCTAAAATTTTTGTGTCGTTGCAGAGAGAAATTCACCCTCCCACCCCTGCAGCAAACAGAAGTTTATTTTTACCTTTATTTTTTCAATCCCCGTTGGCTGCAGAGTGGGAGGGGGCATGACCTGACAGAGTCGGGGGCGTGGATTAGCAAGACGCTTCACATGGGTGTATTTAATCTATTTCATTTAATGTTTCTGTGTGTCATTGCAGAAAGAAACCTCCCCTCAACCTCCCACCCATCCCTGCAGCTGACAGAAGTTGATTTTTACCTTTATTTTTTCAATCCCTATTGGCTGCGGAGTGGCAGGGGGCATGGCCTTACAGAGTTGGGGCGTGGCTTAGCAAAGCGCTTCGCATAGGTGCATTTAATCTATTTCATTTAATGTTTCTGTGTGTCGTTGCAGAATGGCTGCGGAGTGAGAGGGGGCGTGGCCTGACAGAGACGGGGCGTGGCTTAGCAAAAGGCTTCGAACGGTTGTGGTCTATAATCAGTCTATTTCATCTAAAATGTTTGTGTGTCGTTGCAGAGAGAAATTCACCCTCCCACCCCTGCAGCAAACAGAAGTTTATTTTTACCTTCATTTTTTAAATTCCCATTGGCTGCGGAGTGGAGGAAAACATCCTCCGGAGCAGTGGAGGAAAACATCTTTTATTACTACTGAACTGTAGTAATAGAAAAAAACATAAGTTATATTTATGGTAACCGGAATACCTTTAACAGTGTCAGTAAATAGAAATGGATGAGATCCTCAGCTGCTGATAATTACCTGGTTGTTATGGAAACTCCCTCCCTGTGTGTGCCTTTGCAGAGAATGGCAGTTGGAGTTTAAAACCAAAGTTCCCAGTTGTAATGTTGGCTAATGGAGATCATATTTTGGGAATATCTCGGGAACGGTACGTCCTAGAGAGATGAGACCTGGTCTAAAACCTTCCCGGACACCTGATGTACCTGTGTGCCGAATTTGGTGAAAATCGGTCCAGTAGTTTGGTCGCGCATAGAGAACAGACAGACAGACAGACAGACAGACAGAAACTCATTTTTATATTATTAAGAGATATATCAGAGGTCAGTACAGAGATCTCTCCCATGATCTATTTATGCCTGTTACTGCGACGAGGGGACATCCTCTGCGTCTGGAGTAAAGAAGGTTTGTACACAAACATAAAAGAGGATTCTTTATGGTAAGAGCAGTGAGACTATGGAACTCTCTGCCTGAGGAGATGGTGATGGTAAGTTCACTAAAAGAGTTCAAGAGGGGCCTGGATGCATTTCTGGAGGGTAATAATATTACAAGTTATAGTTACTAGAGATGGGTCGTTGATCCAGGGAGTAATTCTGATTGCCTGATTGGAGTCGGGAAGGAATTTTTTTCCCTAAAGTGGGGAAAATTGGCTTCTACCTCACAGGGTTTTTTTGCCTTCCTCTTGATCAACTTGCAGGAAAACAGGCTGAACTGGATGGACAGATGTCTTTTTTCGGCCTTATAAACTATGTTACTATGTTACTAAGTGGCACCTGAAACTTGATTCAAGAGATCGGGAATGAGAGGGAGTGGGTACTGTTTTTTTACTGTAATCTTGTTTAGTTTCCTGTAATCAATGCATGGGCGCCGGCCATCATCTTTCTTCTCAACAAAGAAGAAACCGGCTCCAGTGGGAGATTCAGAGGGACGGATATGACCAATTGCAAGACTGTGCTGAATGTATTGTTTGAGGGAATCTCTCTCCGGGACGGTAAGATTGTAGATGCGACCTTTAGGTAATTTGGCCCCGGGTACCAAATCGATCTTACAATCACCGTCCCGATGAGGAAGCAGAATTTCAGACAAGGTTTTAGAAAAGACATCCTTAAAATCAAATATATATCCAGGCAGATCAAGTTCAGAGCAAGCAGAAGAATTGATAGAGAGAGAGGTCAGATGACTGGTGCACTGTGGACCCCATTTGATTAAGTCAGCAGTACACCAATCAATTACAGGGTTATATTTTATGAACCAAGGGAGACCCAAAATTAAATCAACAGATAATCTTTTCATAACTAGGAAGGTACACATTTCCGAATGTAGTAAACCTATAGTGAGTTTCATCACAGGGGTCTGGAACTTAACTAACCCCTCTAACGGGGGGTGGAGTCAATACTTGTGACATGGATACTGGGAGACAGGGGCACCAGCGAGTCAACTAATTTGGTAACAAAGGAAAAATGTATAAAGTTTGCCGCTGCCCCTTAGTCAAGGAAGGCCTTGCCTTCACAGGTTCGGGAGTTAAACTGCAGGGAGAAGGGCAAAAAAATCTTTTTATTATTCATGGGAAGTACCTATGCTCCTAGAAAACCTTCCTGTCCGTCTTCTAGGAGCGAGAGTTTTCCTGCTGGGGTCTTTTGGTGCAGGAACTGACCCGGTGGCCCTTGTCTCCGCAGTAAAGGCACAGGTTGTTCCTTAGGCGATAGTCCTTCCGTTGTTTAGGGGACATCTCTCCAAGATCCATAGGTTCATCTGTGGAAGTAAACACAGGTTTGGGATCGGATGGGGAAAAAAGAAGAAGACACAGACACACGAGCAGTACTAGATCGGTCTGGACGTCTTGACCTAAGGCGTCGGTCGGCCCTGATGGCAAAGGCCATAGCTTCCTCTAGGGTACTGGATTCAGGGTAACCTATCAGGAGATCTTTTAGGCCATCTGTGAGGCCTGCTAAATAGAGGTCTTTTAAAGCTGAGTCATTCCATTTAGACTCAGTGCACCATTGCCGGAACTGGGTACTATAATCCTCTGCAGTCTGTTTTCCTTGTCGGAGAGACATCAGCTTAGAGACAGCATACGCTACTCGGTCAGGTTCATCATAGATCTTCCCCATAGCCGAGAAGAAGGCGTCTAGGGATTGCCTTTCCCTGGAATCAGGAGGAAGGGAGAAGGCCCATATCTGCGGATCAACTCGGAGGCGGGAGATGACCACTCCTACCTTCTGCACTTCGGAACCGGAGGACTGAGGGCGAAGATCGAAGAACAGCTTGCAGCCCTCCCGGAAGACAAAGAACTGCTTACGATCTCCAGAGAAGAAGTCTGGCAAGGCGGCACGGGGCTCTGAGAGCATTACTGGAGGTGGAGCTGGAGCTGGTGCTGCAGGCTGAGCCTGTTCCTGTAGGTGCAAACGGTGTGAAAATCCTTGCACCAGTTTAGTGAGGGTCTGAACCTGGTTGACGAGAGCCATCACGGGATCCATCGGAGGTCTTAGAGTGGCCGGTCTGATGACAGGTGGTGATCTTTTCTCGGCCAGTGTTACTGTCAGGGAGTCTGGGGGTTTGGAAAGGATGGCAGACCCTGAGCTTCCCACAACCCCTGTCCCTGCCTATTGCCCCCCTACGCTAGATCGTAGGGCGACAACTGGACGACAAACCCTGTACTGGCTAGGGAGGGCCCCGAGGGCCCCCCCTTGCCACTTGCAGGGCCGCACCGCCAATTAGCCAGGTGCGGCGTGGCCCTGCGCACAGTTGGGGGCGGCGGCGGGGCAGAGGGAGATGAACGCTTCCATTGTGGAAGCGCTCATCTCCATAGTCATCTGTATCGCTGTCCTGAGGATGCATGTACTGCGGGGCAGGGGAGGGAGAGGCGTCTCCCCTGCCCGTTACTTTGATAGGCTGTAGGCACTAGGCCTGCAGCCTATCAGAGGCCGGCTCAGGCGGCGTGATGACGTCATCGCGCCGCCTGAGCTGTACAGCACAGGACACAGGTCGGAAGAGGCCTGCATCGCATCGCTGCCAGCTCCATGGAGGTAAGTATAAGTGTTTATTTTTTTTTTATTGTAGCAGTCACAGACCGGAGCTCTATTGGGGGCATTTTTACTGGCACTGGGGGCATTTTTACTGGCACATGGGGGCACTAGGGGCATTTTTACTGCCACATGGGGGCACTGGGGGCATTTATACTGGCACATGGGGGCACCGGGGGCATTTTTACTGGCACAGAGGGCATTTTTACTGGCACATGGGGGCATTTTACTGGCACTGGGGGCATTTTTACTGGCACATGGGGGCACTGGGGGCATTTTACTGGCACATGGGGCATTTTTACTGGCACATGGGGGCATTTTAATTGGCACTGGGGGCATTTTTACTGGACCATTGGGGGCACTGGGGGCATTTTACTGGCACTGGGGGCATTTTTACTGGGACTGGGGCACTGGGGGCATTTTTACTGGCACTGGGGGCATTTTTACTGGCACATGGGGGTATTTTTACTGGCACAAGGGGGCACTGGGGGCATTTTTACTGGCACTGGGGGCATTATTACAGTCACTGGGGCCATTTTTACTGGCACATTGGGGCACGGGGGCATTTCTTACTGGCACTGGGGGCATTTCTTACTGGCACTTGGGGGCATTTCTTTATGGCATGGGAGCACTGGTGGCATTTTTCTGGCACTGGGGGCATTTTCTGGCACATGGGGGCACTGGGGCATTTCTTACTGGCACATGATTTTGGGGGGGAATTAATGGGGGGAATTTCTGGCACATTATTGGGGCGTTTCTTACTGGCACATAATTTGGGGGGCATCTATGGGTGGGGAGCACTTCTTTCTGGCACGTTATTGGGGTGAAATTTTGGGGGCACTTCTTACTGGCACATTGGAAGCATTATTACTTCTGGGGCACAGTGGGGACATTAGTACTGTTGGGGGCACTATTACTAACAAGTGCACTCTGGCAGAGAATTATTAGTTGGGACTTTGGGGGGGCACTATTACTGTGGGGGGCACCCTGGCACAGTATCAGCGCAGTTGTTTCTGGGGGGCGTTATGTTCAGACTATTACGGGACACTATTTGCTGGGCACAGTTATTTTAGGACACTGTGTGCCAATAATTATTGACGGGCACTATCTGCGTGGTACTAGTGGCACAGTACTGGGGGTGGTAGGATTATTTATCCAGAAGATGGGAGGATGATGGAAAAGTAGTAAACTAAGATTTTTTTCTGTCAAACTGCAGAGATGAGAAATGGCTGAAAAATGACGTCTGGTCTGAAAGGAGAAGATGATGAAAGAGAAGATCTACATCAGAGAAGACATCACTGGATGTAAGAGGTATGGGGCGCTGTATTACGCTACATTCACATGAACATTGTGTTTTGCATCCGCAAATGGCGGATCTGCAAAAAAAGGATGATGTTCCATATGGTATCCGTTTTTTTTTTTTTTTTGCAGATCCACTGTAACAATGCCTATCCTTGTCCGCAAATGTACAAAAATAGGAATGGACATACAGATGCGGACAGCACACAGTGTTCATTGAAGTGAATGGGTCCGCATCTGAGCCACAAAATATGCGGATCGGAGGCCGCAAAAACAACTGTCGTGTGAATGTAGCCTTACCCTGTATGTTCTGTAGTGATATACGTAATGTTAGGAGGGAAAAGGTTAGGGTGAGAATTTGGCATGAGGGGGGGTTCAATTTTTGACTTGGCAGTCAGAAAAGCTAGGTGCACCAGCGCTGAGGGAAGGGGGGCCCAAGCTGACCTCTTGCACCAGGGCCCATGAGCCTTTAGCTACGCCCCTGTTTACAGACAATAGAACCCTGTAAATATTTTCAAGTAATACCTGTGCATCTAGTGACTTCCCCGATTATCACTTAGACATTTGAAGTTTTCCGCCTCCCACCTAGTTGGACAGCATCGCAGTACATTAGACTGAGAGACAGAAGGGAAGGGGTGGACAGAGACAGAACGTTTACATTTACGTTCCCTTAAACGTCAATCTATTTGAATAGCAAGAGACATCACCTAATCTAAGGACCCTGGGGTTGGATGACTAACTAACAGGTCCATCAGGTTCAGATCGTTCCAGCCAGATGCAGTACACCACCTGCAAAACTCGAAGCAATCTTCCTCAACTGGCCACCTGCCTTGATGCAAAGAGAGGAACTGATTTTCAGCATAGGCTGCCCTGTTAGGCTCATCGTATAGAAGACAGAGAGAAGAGAAAAAAAAAAACGGTCCACAGAATACAGCTCAGGGCAATTAGGTGGAAGTGCAAATCCCCATTCCTGGGGGTCACCTTGCAACATAATGATACCGTCTCTCTGTCTCGATACCCAAAGACTTAGGTCTCAAATGAAAATAGAGTTTTCAACTCTCCCTAAAAGTTGCAAAATGTTTACGGTCACCAGAGAAACAGTCAGGAAGCTGCCAGGGGACTAGTGTAGCGGGATTCCTGTTGCTGGACTTTCTCCGAAAATTTCTGCACCAACTGAGCAATACCCTCCATTTGTGAGGCTAAATCTGCCATAGTGTCCATAATAATGCAGGTACCTAGTTTTTTTAGCCAGTGATAATGTTATGACTGTAGGTAGGGACAGACAAGGACAGTGAGGCCTAAGGCTAGAACCCATCCCACTTTCCCTACCTACATGTAGTACAATCCCTAGAAAGCTACACCGCAAGTGGTCGATGGTGCCTATTCTATTTACGTGCAGATATGGACAAACAACAAAGACAAACACAATACGAGAGTCGTACTTAAATAAGTCAGAACCAGACAAGTTATGCAGTACCAAACGAGAGACAGAGAGTGGTCAACAACCAGATGGACAACACAGTACCAAACAAGAGATAAAGAGTGGTCAGAAGACAAGCCACGTTCATAGGAACGAGCAATCCAAAAAATACAGGAACAAGGAAACAGGAACACAGCTAGTGAGTCAGATACTATCACTGACACTGGTGTATGGCCAGGAAGGGATTTAAATAGACTGCCAAGTCCCTGGATCAAAACCTGATAGGTCCATGACTCGGCACTCCATTAGTCAGAACACTAGTACACAGTAATTGAGCAGTTGAGCTCACTGCTAATTTCCCTCAGCATTCACCAGCTTCAGAGAGAAACAGAGCATTGCATCCTGTTACTAAGGCTGCGGTCACATCACCAGAGGGGCGTGGCTCAGCAGTGTGTCTCTTCTGACGCGGATGTGCCGAGGCTGAGGATCATGCCGCTGGAGCCTGGACAGATAAGTTTGTTACAGTCGGAATGTGAAACGTGTATACAAAACATTTGTTTCTCAATAGTCTTCTTGGATAATTATTTTTCCAACAAAAGTCACACTCAAATGAATAGGCACTGTTGCCTATGAATGAAGCACTGTTGGGAAACAGTATATATTGTTGTCCTAGATTGCATTTTTTATCAGTTGACCTTTTATTGCACCTTTTGCAAAATGCACATAAATAATGGTTCACACATCATGTATGCATTAGGGATTTTTTACTACTTCACATATATTCTATGGCTGAATTATCATTTAAATTCCACAGCTCATGTGTTTTTTCTACTTTTCAAAGCATTTCTGCAATGAGTTACCAAACTCAGTTCTTTCCTGTTACATAGAGGGGTTAACATTATTCTGTCCATAAATCTCTTTGTGTCACTAAATGATATATTGACTGAATTGAACAAAGAATATCAACAGCCAGCATCTGTCTGCTATTCTTAAAGTCAAAGAAAGAAGTACAGTGATGGCCAAAAGTTTTGAGAATGATACAAATATTAATTTTTACAAAGTCTACGGTTTCAGTTTTTATAATGGCAATTTGCATATACTCCAGAATGTTATAAAGAGTGATCAGCTTAACAGCAATTACTTGCAAAGTCAATATTTGCCTAGAAAATGAACTTTATCCCCCAAAACACATTTCAACATCATTGCAGCCCTGCCTTAAAAGGACCAGCTAACATTGTTTCAGTGATTGCTCCATTAACGCAGGTGTGGGTGTTGATGAGGACAGGGCTGGCGATCAATCTGTCATGATTAAGTAAGAATGACACCACTGGACACTTTAAAAGGAGGCTGGTGCTTGGCATCATTGTTTCTCTTCTGTTAACCATGGTTATCTCTAAAGAAACATGTGCAGTCATCATTGCACTGCACAAAAATGGCCTAACAGGGAAGAGTATCGCAGCTAGAAAGATTGCACCTCAGTCAACAATCTATCGCATCATCAAGAACTTCAAGGAGAGAGGTTCCATTGTTGCCAAAAAGGCTCCAGGGCGCCCAAGAAAGACCAGCAAGCGCCAGGACCGTCTCTTAAAAGTGTTTCAGCTGCGGGATCGGGCTACCAGCAGTGCAGAGCTTGCTCAGGAATGGCAGCAGGCAGGTGTGAGTGCATCTGCACGCACTGTGAGGTGGAGACTCTTGGAGCAAGGCCTGGGTCTCAAGGAGGGCAGCAAAGAAGCCACTTCTCTCCAGAAAAAACATCAGGGACAGACTGATATTCTGCAAAAGGTACAGGGAGTGGACTGCTGAGGACTGGGGTAAAGTCATTTTCTCTGATGAATCCCCTTTTCGATTGTTTGGGACATCTGGAAAACAGCTTATTCGGAGAAGACGAGGTGAGCGCTACCACCAGTCTTGTCTCATGCCAACTGTAAAGCATCCTGAAACCATTCATGTGTGGGGTTGCTTCTCAGCCAAGGGAATCGGCTCTCTCACAGTCTTGTCTAAAAACACAGCCATGAATAAAGAATGGTACCAGAATGTCCTCCGAGAGCAACTTCTCCCAACCGTCCAAGAGCAGTTTGGCGATCAACAATGCCTTTTCCAGCATGATGGAGCACCTTGCCATAAAGCAAAGGTGATAACTAAATGGCTCAGGGAACAAAACATAGAGATTTTGGGTCCATGGCCTGGAAACTTGTGGTCAATCATCAAGAGACGGGTGGACAAACAAAAACCTACAAATTCTGACAAAATGCAAGCATTGTTTGTGCAAGAATGGACTGCTATCAGTCAGGATTTGGTCCAGAAGTTGATTGAGAGCATGCCAGGGAGAATTGCAGAGGTCCTGAAGAAGAAGGGTCAACACTGCAAATATTGACTTGCTGCATTAACTCATTCTAACTGTCAATATAAGCTTTTGTTACTCATAATATGATTGCAATTATATTTCTGTATGTGATAAAAACATCTGACAAACACACATAAAAACCAGAGGGCAGCAGATCATGTGAAAATATAATATTTGTGTCATTCTCAAAACTTTTGGCCATGACTGTAGACCACTCATTGAGCGCATGCAGGTTAAATCAGCCCTGACAGCTTTAACCTTTTAAGAATGCAGCCTAGTTGAGTACTTAAAGGAGGTTTCTAAGCTCTAGATATTGATGACTAGAGAGGAGTGATTTTTTTTTAATATGTTACAAAGTCCAATTCTGACAAATCAGTTGGAAGATTCTATTTGGATGCAAATAAATTCAAATTGCCATGAAATATTGTTTATGACACTCTGTGGTCTCCAAGTCACTGTATCCAACATCTTTCAAGCTCTTTAATGCAAAGACAGCATTAGTAATGTCCATGGGCATACATAGAAATCATGGGGCCCCAAAGCAAAATTCAGAACAGCCCCCCCCCCCCAAAAAAAAAGTACAATTTTTGCACGAACCTTAGGGCTCGTGCACACAAACATCTTTTTTGTCTGCATCCGATCCACATTTTTTGAGTGTTGGATATGGACAGCACACAGACTGCAATAATGGCTATGTGCGTTGTGTTTATTTTCACATGAAGCATCAAAAGGATTAAGATGGCTCCAGTCCTGCTAGCTTCAGCAACATATCAGTTGTATTTTATAGCTGACACCAACAGCTGATGGCACAGGCCCAACTTTTGAGCCTGTGCCATTACTGTGTTACATATCTACGTAGCAGAGCAAGAAGAGGTCTTACAATAAGTAATGCGTATATATATATATATATATATATATATATATATATATATATATACACACACACACACACACACACACACACACACAAAATATTAGGCTACTTTCACAATAGCGTTTTTTGCGGAGCTGTCATCTGCAAAAACGCTTCCATTGCAATAATACAACCGCTTGCATCCATCATGAACGGATCCTGTTGTATTATGTCTTATATAGCTATGACAGATCCGTCATGAACTCCACTGAAGGTCTATGGGAGATGGATCCGTTTTCTATTTTCTATTGTTTTGCTCCGCATCACATCACAGACAGAAAAACGCTGCAGGCAGCATTTTTCTGTCCGCCATGGGGACGCAACTGAACGGAATGGAATGCATTCTGGTGACTGTTTCGTTCAGTTCTGTTTTGTCCCCATTCACAATGAATGGGGAAAAACTGAAGCATTTTCATCCGCTATTGAGATCCTATGATGGATCTCAATAGCAGAATTGAAAACGCTAATGTGAAAGTAGTCTAACATAGACATATGCTTCAAATTCTAAGGGTGTTCAGTACCTCTTACCTCTCATTGCCTTCTAAGAAATAGGCTATTATTAATTGGTCAATGAAGGGCAAGGACTGTACCCCCCCATTCAGAATTTGAAGCATATGTCTATGGGGGGCTGCTGTGTAAGCAGTGAATAGTGCGCTGTATGTGTGTGTGTGTGTGTATATATTATATAATTATATATTACTAATATAATTATTATTATATTAGTGAATATATACAGTACAGACCAAAATTATATACTTAACAAAAAAGTGTGAAACAACTGAAAATATATATTATATTGTAGGTTCTTCAAAGTAGCCACCTTTTGCTTTGATTACTGCTTTGCACACTCTTGGCATTCTCTTGATGAGCTTCAAGAGGTAGTCACCTGAAATGGTTTTCACTTCACGGGTGTGCCCTGTCAGGTTTAATAAGTGGGATTTCTTGCCTTATAAATGGTGTTGGGACCATGAGTTGTGTTGGGCAGAAGTCAGGTGGGTACACAACTGATAGTCCTACTGAATAGACTGTTAGAATTTGTATTATGGAAAGAAAAAAGCAGCTAAGTAAAGAAAAAAGAGTGGCCATCATTACTTTAAGAAATGAAGGTCAGTCAGTCCGAAAAATTGGGAATACTTTGAAAGTGTCCCCAAGCGCAGTCGCAAAAACCATCAAGCGCTACAAAGAAACTGGCTCGCATGAGTACCGCCCCAGGAAAGGAAAACCAAGAGTCACCTCTGCTGCGGAGGATAAGTTCATCCGAGTCACCAGCCTCAGAAATCACAGGTTAACAGCAGCTCAGATTAGAGACCAGGTCAATACCACATAGAGTTCTAGCAGCAGACACATCTCTACAAAAACTGTTAAGAGGAGACTGTGTGCAGCAGGCCTTCATGGTAAAATAGCTGCTAGGAAACCACTGCTAAGGACAGGCAACAAGCAGAAGAGGAATGGACATTAGACCAGTGGAAATCTGTGCTTTGGTCTGATGAGTCCAAATTTGAGATCTTTGGTCCCAATCACCGTGTCTATGTGTGACACAGAAAAGGAGAACGGAAGGACTCTACATGCCTGGTTCCCACCGTGAAGCATGGAGGAGGAGGTGTGATGGTGTGGGGGTGCTTTGCTGGTGACACTGTTCGGGATTTATTCAAAATTGAAGGCATACTGAACCAGCATGGCTACCACAGCATCTTGCAGCGGCATGCTATTCCATCCGGTTTGCGTTTAGTTGGACCATCATTTATTTATCAACAGGACAATGACCCCAAACACACCTCCAGGCTGTGTAAGGGCTATTTGACCAAGAAGGAGAGTGATGGGATGCTACGCCAGATGACCTGGCCTCCACAGTCACCAGACCTGAACCCAATCGAGATGGTTTGGGGTGAGCTGGACCGCAGAGTGAAGGCAAAAGGGCCAACAAGTGCTAAGCATCTCTGGGAACTCCTTCAAGACTGTTGGAATACCATTTCAGGTGACTACCTCTTGAAGCTCATCAAGAGAATGCCAAGAGTGTGCAAAGCAGTAATAAAAGCAAAAGGTGGCTACTTTGAAGAACCTAGAATATAAGACATATTTTCAGTTGTTTCACACTTTTTCGTTAAGTATATAATTCCACATGTGTTAATTCATAGTTTTGATGCCTTCAGTGTGAATCTACAATTTTCATAGTCATGAAAATACAGAAAACTCTTTGATTGAGAAGATGTGTCCAAACTTTTGGTTTGTACTGTATATATATATATATATATATATATATATATATACGCACAATCACGCCGTCACAACCACTGACCCCTATCCCCCTGCTATTCCTACATCACACATCTTGCCCCAACCAATCCCAATCAGCACACTAGTTTACACCAAGTGTAAGCTCACTCTGTGTCTCCTTCCATGAGCTGAATTTCTGCTGTGTCTGTGCCTGCTGGATGTGTCTATGCTGGAGAGGGAACCACAGGGTCCTGACAGCTATTGAATTTAAACACTACCTTCCTGGCCGGGCTCTGCAGGTCACAGTGGTCAGGAGGTCAGAGCAGTGAAGCGCTGCAAACCTTGCCGGGAGCTCGCTCTCTGTCACAGGGCTCTGTGATCATGACAGATATATCAGGTGAAGCAGCAGAGTGAATGAGACTAAAAGATCTGGTGGGTAGTTGCAGGGGCAAAGAGGAAGAAGAGAGGGTACTCAGGTCAGAAAGAGGGCGTGGCCATTCAGCCTGGCCGGGCCCCTTCAACTCACGGGCCCCATAGCAACTGCGTAGTCTGTCTCTATGGGCGGTACACCAGTGGTAATGTCAAAGTGACAGTGAAATATATGGCTACAGGTAAAAGCATAGTTGACGGTGATAAGAAACATCCTGTTTAAAAATATACTGCATTATCTGATTTGTTATGCTTTAAAAAAAAAAACATACCAACACGTATTCTTTAGTGGGGGCAGATGTCTGCTGCTGTTTATACATACACAGTAGTCACAGAAGAAGCAATGTCTTGTTCTGAACAAGCGATTCAAAAATTCCAACTACAGTAAGGAACCTGATAGACAAGACACGAGATGTGCTGCTGTGTAGGAATAGTAGAAGTGGCAGTAAGGGTAGTAGTAGCTCCAGCATGATATGGCACTGTATATGATGGACAGGTAGACAGCAGTGGTGGCATCACTGGGCCAGTGATAAATAGCCACTGTCAGCAATGGCAGATCTATTCATTGGGATCAGCTGGAGGTGTGTAAAAATCACCATGGATCCATGCCTAATTAAGTTTCAGAAATGCTTTCTACAGTTCTGGAGGCCAGTTTTGTCCAGATCAGTGTGACAATACCACCTGCTCCACTGAATATACTCTTTAACAGTACACTGAATCTTGGCCAATCCTGGAGACTGTTCCAATCTGCCAGGGCAGGGCAGGGCAGGTTGCCAGGGCACTTGAATAAACCACTTCAACATGTTTAGCAAACTGCATTGACTGCTGCTGGTGCTACTGCATCTTCTGCTACTTGTTGTACTGCCAGAGACAGGCACTAGAGCGATGACAGAGCAGGGGCAGAGATGGACAAGTAGACGGCAGGCATCTGCATGACAAAAGCTGCAGCAAGATGGGTATAGAGCATAACCTGGTAATAGATTTTTGCATTCATTTCTGTTTTCCGTCACATGAGAGAACAAGGCAGGGATAACTTTTGCTTTTTTAAGAAATAATGCCAGCTAGGCATTCTTCATTAATCAGTTCCTAAACGCAGTGGAATCCACTAAGTGGTACTGCAGTGACAGCACCAACAACAACTTGACCTGGTGGTTCAGTACCCGCCCACAGATTCTGTTATAGAGGATGATGAGTCATCTGAACTGGAGAAGCAGTAGCTGAACATGTAGATGATTAGAGCAACACTGTTGTGCTTGTGGATGTGGGGGAAAAGGGACAGTCTTGGTCACACTGCTGGTCAGTTCCATTTTCCATGTGAACAGGTGATGGTGCCTCATGTGCTGAAGCAGGGGTGTAGCTATAGGGGAAGCAGGGAAAGCCACTGCTTCAGGGCCCATGCTCAGAAGGGGCCCAGGAGCAGTAGTATGACGTATCATGCAAGATGTAGATGCTGTCTCACAAGCTCTCCTGTTGGGGAGCCTCTCAGACAGACATCAGAATGTCTTCTTGAGGAGGAGAGTGAGACCATAGCGGCAGGAGCAGTGAAGAGATGCAGACAGCCTATAAATAAGTTTACACTGTCTCTTCTCTGTGGGACAGAAGGATCAGGGTCAGCCAGCAGCTTCAATGTTTATTTAATGGTATTTACTCCCTCATTAAGCAGTTTGTTTTCTTCTATAGACTCCCTGACTCCTACTCTACTGCCTGCCCTACATATGCCATCCTTTTCTTAGCCCACTCATCCTCACCGAGCCACTGCGGTCTCCTTTACTCCCTCATTTATCAAAACCTTCTGTTCTATCCCTCCTATCTCCTATTGCTACTGCCCTACACAGACCTCCTGCCACTTAGTTCTTGCATGAATTCCCCTCAGAACCCCTTCCAATTACTTGTTGTGTGCACCCCTTTTGTCCATTCAGGGCCCAGGTCACCTGTCTCACTCCTCTGCCTTTTATTATGGCAATATCTAAACTGCATATACCATAAGGACCTTCTAACATCACAGGGTCATGTGACTGTGCCCCCTACCCTTTACTATGCCCCATATACTTCATTGTGTCCCCTTTACCATACCTTGTACAGGGTCCTTAGTCATACATTATACTGTTCCCCCTTATGCTCTATACTGTGCCCCCTTATACCCTGCTATCCAGTCACTGTATGGCAGCATTACCCACCTACTGTATGGTGGTGCTATTCAGCCATTATATGGTGATGTTATCAAGTCACGTTCGTCCTCCGTTTAATGTATACAAATACCACATATGTTAACAGATGCCTCAGAAAGATACCATACAGTGGCATCAGCACCACAGAGTTCCATTGTAAAAAAAAATGTATATGTTAACGTATACTCTTTTTTACTGGACTCTGCAGGATACAAAAACGAGATATGCTGCGTTTTTGCATCCCTTTTTTTTCAATGTATAAGTCAAATGGATGGGATAAACGTGATGTCAACCCACTCTTACATATGCACACATATGATGTCAGGATGGTCATGGGGGGCATACAAAAATTTTCTGAAGGGCCCAGTCAGTTCTAGTTACGCCCCTGTGCTGAAGAACCGTTGTAGTTAGAGATGAGCGAGCACTAAAATGCTCGGGTGCTCGTTATTCAAGTCAAACTTTTCCTAATGCTCGGGTGCTCGTTTCGAATAACGAACCCCATTGAAGTCAATGGGAGACTCGAGCATTTTTGGCAGGGGACCAAGGCTCTGCCTAGGGAAGGCTGGGTGAAAACCTGGAAACCTCAGAAAATGATGAAAACACCAAGGAAATGGACAGGAAACAGCAGGGGCAGCATGCATGGATGCCTCTGAGGCTGCCTAATCCCACCACTACCCCAAATTCTCAGGCAACATCCTGGTGGTGGTTACCCTCATGGCAGTTGTGCTCACCCAGACAAAGAAAGGCGAGGCACATGCCCATCACATGTTAGGGAAGCACCCAACTAGGTGCAACGAAGGTCCATCACCGCCAATTTTCAGGGACACGGTAATGGTGACCCACTTAAAAATGCTGCCTGACAACCTGGCAGTGAACCCCTGATTGTCTGTCTTTCAATAAGATTGCAGTGTAAAGCATGGTGGTGAGCCTCAGTAATAAGATTGCAGTGTAAAGCATGGTGGTGAGCCTCAGTATGACTTTTTAGATGGAGATTGCATGTGGTCACGTACTCCCTGGAACCCCATAGTCACCCCTTCTCTGATGTGCTACCCCAGAACATTCTCTGCCCCAATTCGCAAGACCTTTTGCAGTCTCCGTGTGCTGACAGTGGGGATTTACCAGTGTTGTCTGAGGAGGTGGTGGACAATGGCGATACACAGGTGTCGGGGGGTGAGGTAGTTGTATGGGAAGCAAGTTACAGTGGGGACTCCTTGGGGGGACTTTCTCATGATGGGACAGATTCAA
>ONZH01000407.1:0-141151 GCA_900303285.1 Rhinella marina
ACCCTTGGGCCTACAAATTTAAAGGTTCACTCTTGGGTCCACATAATTTTTAACAGGTCTCACCTCTTGCCTCACATAATTTTAAGAGGTCTCACCTCTTGGGCCTCCACAAATCTTTAAGAGGTCTCACCTCTTGGGCCTCCACATAATTTTTTAAGAGGTGTCACCTCTTGGGCCTCCACAAAATTTTAAGAGGTCTCACTCTTGGGCCTCCACATATTTTTAAGAGTGTCACCTCTTGGGCCTCCACAAAATCTTTAAGAGGTCTCACCTTTACCTCACCTCTTGGGCCTCACAAATTTTTAAGGGCCTTTGGCACATAATTTTTAAGAGGTCTCACCTCTTGGGCCTCCACAAAATTCACCTTTATGAGGTCTCACCTCTTTAGCCTCCACACAATTTTTAAGACGTCTCACCTCTTGGGCCTCCACAAAATTTCCATGAGCCTCTGGCCAGCCCACGGCCTCTTCCTGCCTTTTGCGGTCCTACGCATCCCTCAACATCCCCACTGCTTTACCTGCTAGACATGACACTGGGCCAGGTCGGGTCACTGACATCTCAAGCGCCAACAATTTGGGCATTTTAAGGCTTCTGCATGTGTTTGATTTTTTTTTACATTTTTAAGAAGACATGTCTGACCACATCTCACACACACACACAATGACAATTAGGGGTGGGGTCTATTTGCTTTCCCCCTTGCCTATGCCATCTGTGGTTGTCATAGGCAACGTGATTTTAAGGGGTGCAGAATTTCATCTTCTTTTTTTGTCTAGTTTGGCTTGGGGTCCATGGCAATGTAGAGGAAAGAAGGTTTCCTTGTATTGTCTCACTTTACATAGAAGTTATATTGTGTATGGAGTGTATTGTTGAGAGGCTGTGATAGTGGCGTAATAGTGCGACTTGGGCGCGTTATATGCACCCAGACATGCTTCCCCTGCTGTCCTAGTTGCATTCCAGCAGTGTTGGCATCCTTTTCTGAGGTTTCAGGGTGGACTTGGTGACCTCCAAGTGGTCGAATTGAGATTTCCAAGTGGCGAGCATTTTTTTCCCATAGACTTTAATGGGATTCGATATTCGGTCGAATAGTCGAATTTCGCGGTCTATTCGAATCGAATTTCGAACTTTCGAATATTTCACTACTCGCTCATCTCTAGTATTTACCTCTACAACTTCCCATCCCTCCTGAATACTGCACTAAAACTGAAGTTAACATAGTAAACCACCTTATTTCACTTACAGTATTGGAGAGGTACAGTGGCATGGGATAGTTTGGGCACCCCTGGTGAAAATTAATGTAACTATGAACAGTTAAGCAAGTTGAGGATCAAATGATCTCCAAAAGGTAAAGTTAAAGATGAAACACACTTTTCAACATCTTGGGTAATGTTATTGTATTGGTTTTGTACAATTTTAGAGTGAAAAAAGGAAAGGAGTATTTTGCAAGTATGGGAACCCAAGGAGATTTGAGCGCTCAGATAACTTTTACAAAGGTTTTACAGATATATGCTACTTAAAAGGGGGATAACCCCAGAGAACACACATCAAATAGGTAAAAATATATATAAGTATAAAGTGGCACAAATGACCACTGCTGCACAATAAAAAAAAAAAAAAAAGCACTTATAGTTCAGGATGGTGTCACCTGTCCCTGGATATATATATATATATATATATATATATATATATATATATACTAGCAAAACTCACAAAACTGTGCTGAAAAATCAAATCAAATAACAACCTAGCAGTGTGTGGCAATAGTAATATAATAACTGCAGTACAGATAAATGCTGCAGGCAAAAATTGCTGCACAGTGCTAGATAGCAGAACTGCTAATCTATGTGAGAAGTAAAAATAGAAGAGCTAGCGGAATAGCATATGATATAACTAAAATAGTGGTAAAATAGAGGCATCCAGGAGGACACGGCTTGGAACCGTCCTAATTATGATAAATGTGTAGCAGAGTCAAGGATACAATAGAAATAGCAGGTAAATAATTACATTCTACCAATGGTGGTGATGGCCCAGTCCACTTGGTACTTGTAAGAGACAGCTCAATGATATCCTAGATAAGCTGCTGTGGGAGAACCGAGCCACCTTTGCACGTTATGCTGAAGATTTTGGATGTACGACAGGGATCTGCCATGAGATTCCCACAGGAGACACCCCTCCAATCAGAGAATGCTACCGACAAATTCCTCAGTTATATCAGGAGGTGAAAGAACTATTGACTAAGATGCTGCAGGGTGGGATCATCCAAGAAAGTCAAAGTCCCTGGGCAGCTCCGGTGGTATTAGTAAGAAAAAAAGATGGGTCCATCCGGTTTTGCGTAGATTATCGGAAGTTAAACTCCTGCACCATACGAAATTCCTACCCCTTACCCCAGATTGAGGAGTCCCTCTCGGCACTAGGGAGAGCCCGGTACTTCTCCTCGCTAGATCTGGTTAGTGGGTATTGGCAGGTGCCGATGGCCAAGAATGACAAGGAGAAGACGGCATTCATCTTGCCCATGGGGCTATACGAATTTAACCGAATGCTCTTCAGATTGACAAATGCACCTGGAACGTTTCAGCGATTAATGAAGAAATGTCTTGGTGACTTCAACTTTGAGTTCACTCAAAGATTTCATACGAGTGTATGGGTGTCCCCAACGCATCCACTCCGACCAGGGAGCCTGCTTTGAGGGACATGTGATGAAAGAAGTTCAACGTATCTACGGGATAAAGAAATCGCACACAACCCCATACCATCCTCAAGGAAAGATTCAACAGAACTCTGCTACAGTGGCCTCAGTTCTTGTATGAGATGGTGTGGGCCTATAACAATCAGGTCCATTCTACAACGGGATATTCTCCTTATACTCTCCTCTTTGGGCGGTCTGGCCGAATTATAGGAGAATTACAGTTGAACGATGTGGATGGGTTCCTGCCGAGGGATCCAACCTCCTGGGTGTGGGCACACCGGCAGATACTTGAGACAAGCCATTGATTGGTGCGGCAGCGTCTGCAAGAACATTCTCATCCTGATAAGACCCCGGTACAAGGAGCACCATTGCAGCCAGGCGACCTGGTGCTGGTGCGTGTCAAGAAGCCCCAAGGAAAATTGCAAAGCAGATGGGAAGCTGTGCCATATCGTGTTGTTGGCCATAAGTATGCGAATGGGCCAGTGTATCAAGTCCAGAAGGAAGGGGATGATTGTGTTCGAGTACTTCACCGAAATCTGTTGCGCCTGTGTCATTCTGAAGAAACAAATGGTGACAGAACTGTCAATGTCAATGAGCTCCCACAGTCAGAGACTGGTGGTGTGAAATGAGCCTATGACGATGAGAATGATAGTTGGCCTGGACGGATCTCACAAACGGATCCTGCAAACGCAAGTGTGAAAGTAGCCTAAGCTGTATGTATTTCGGTCCAGAGGCGGAAAGAGTATAAAGAGATAATACATTTAGCGGAGCCACGCTGAAAGGACTGTGCCCAGTGGCTAATCAGTGACACTGACATTGTGGCTGTGTACAGTATATTGCCACCAAAGCTAGAGACTCGCAGTGCTGTTGAGTACCGGACAGTAACTGCAAAATTCCAAATTACATCACACCCCAGTGTATGGATTCTGCCGGACTGATGCTCAGTGATATCTACTGCTGGACTTCATTGCATCCCTTTGGTTTCCCTGTCTTCTGAGGAGGATTTGATTGCTTCAGATATCGTGATAACCGTGAGAAGAGGATGCTTCGCTATCAAAGGAAGGAAAGACATTGGGCCCCACCGCGCGCTTCTACGACTGTTAGCGGTCCATCTGGACCACTGGGAAAAAGGGGGGTGCGCACCCAAATGTGAAGTTAGGGTCAGTTAGGGATAGTTTTGGGAAAATTGTTCGTTCAGCGTCCGTGTTTCAGAATTGGACGTAGTAAAAGTGGAATCTATTGTAGAATCTGTTTTGAATTGTTCATATTATATTGTGTACACTGCTTGTACTTCTCCCTGTTCTTTTACCTTTACCTTGCCTTTATTAATCTATAGTAAATGCATTGTTCTTGAACTTAACCACCGCGTGTGCGTTCTTTCTGGTTGTGGAACGAAAACCACCTGCCTTGCTCTCGGTTTACATACTAAAACAGGAACCCTCGATGCATGTTTCACCACCGAACTGGCTTAGTCAGGAGGCAGTAACATTGTGGTGAAGGGGTTATTATATAGGGAATACAAAAGGACACACCTAAGTCAATTAGGGTCACACACCTCCTATGATGAGGTCCAATTCATCGCTGCTGGGTTCAAACCCACCCCAAGGTGATATCTCGTGAGACGCACCCAATGCGACCATGCATTGCAACATCACGTGGTTAGGGGGGGGATCAATCATGCTTTGGGGTTGTGTTGCAGCCAATAGCATGGTGAACATTTCATGGGTAGAGGGAAGAATGGATTCAATGAAATTCCAGCAAATTCTGGAAGCAATTTGTTATATTAAAAATGTAATAGATGAAGATAAAAAAAAATGTTTTTTGCTTAAAATACAATGGGAATGTGCCATCTTTAACTTTATGCCTTTTTGGAGATCATTTCATCTTCAACTTGCTTAACTGTTCACAGTAACTGTAATTCTGACCAGGGGTGTCCAAACATTTGCATGCCACTGTAAGTTCTCTGGCTAATATATGTGTGCCATGCATCTCACACAAATGAAACAACACTAAAACCCCCTTCACACTCAAATTGTAATGCTACAAATGCACTTTTATGCACATAATTTGTTTTTTATGGCTTTTTTCTAAGTGGATTTTTTTTTCAAAAGCCATGTGAATTGTATTTTTATGGCACTTTTTTCCTTGGAGAACATGCATACATTTCAACATGCTGCATTTTAGTTTAAACATTATAAATTAAGCCCCTAAATTGAAAAAACACCCCTGCCAAAAATGCTTATGTGTCTTTCATTTCATATTTCCCACAGAATTTATCATGAGGGGAATTTTTGAAGTTTTACAGAAGTCTGCATTGCCTTAATTTGGGCCAACTTCATCAAATGATGGACGATGTTTAATAAATTTGATGCATTTTAAGTCTAAGGCCACTTTCACACAGTCAGTGTTTGGTCAGTGATTTCCATCAGTAATTGTGAGCCAAAACCAAGATGTAGGCTACACAGAGATGAGGTATAAAGAAAAGATTTGTTCTTGTTCTGTGTTTTTGACTTGGCTGATGAAAAACACAGATCAAACACTGATTGTGTGTAAGCAGCCTAGCACTTCTGTCTCGAGATGTTACTCCATTTGCTATCCCACACCTTTACTGGAATATGAGTGAGACAATTTTTCAGAACTTAAACCGTTTAGAGCTTATTCATACATCTATGAATCACGGACATGTGTTTTCTGTGTTATCTACAGACAGCACACGTATCCATTAATTTTATTGTGTTTATACACACATCCTTATTTTACCACTGACCATGGGTCTGTGAAAAAACAACAGAAGCATACACTACGTGCGTACCAAACATGCCCATTATAGTCTATGGTTCCATGAAAACCATTGACAGAACACAGATGGCGTCCATGTTCCATCAGTAGTTTTCACTGACCATTGGTAGCAGATACGCTGGAAATCCCCTTTTCAGCCTAGCAGTGCATGGAGGGCAAAGAACGGACTTCTTCAGGTATGAAACACTTACTCGTTTCCACTGATGTTATGCAGACACCGAAGTGTGAGTAAGGCTGGGTTCTCATTACCATCTCGTTTTCTGTTCTTCTGATCTGTCAGAAGAACAGAAAACAAATTAAACAGATCCTGTATTTTAAGCATCCGTTATGCACATTTTGCACTTGTTTTAGCAATTTCAGTCTGAGATATGTTGTTCTAGATGGAAAAAAATACTTTGGGGGTCATTTATTATACTGAAATATGCCTATATTAGTATTTCAGGCAGAGATGGTGACACAACAGTTCATTGCGCTGCTATCTGCGACTTCACCCCACTTACTCCAGGTCTAATATTCTGGGTGTGGCGTGGGTGGGGCATTTTCTACACCTGTATCTAAAACGCCGGTCTTAATAAATGTGCCACTTTGTGTATGACTTTTCATTCTCTGTCTAAAATAACCAATCCGGCGAAATAGGCTAAAACGGATGCAAAATGTGCATAACTGAGCATAACGAATGCTTAAAATGTGCATATCTGGGTTTTTTTGTTGTAATTTTTTGTTCTTCTGGTGGCCTGTCAGGTGCCATTGTGGTCTTTGTTTATCCTTTCTTGTATGTACTGTTCACAGTAGTAGCACAAGATTACCTTATGCCTCATTCACACTTCAATATTTTGGTCAGTGATTTCCATCAGTGATTGTGAGCCAAAACCAGGTGGGGCTCTAAACACAGAACAGGAGCAGATCTTTCCCTTATACCTGATCTCTGTGGAGGCTCCAATCCTGGTTTTGGCTCACAATCACTGATGGAAAACACAGACATGTGAATGAAGTTTTACATAGTGCTGCTTTGGGGGGGATTGTTGGTTTATATTATGTATATGGTCCCTTTATATATTTTTATGTTCATTTTCCACCATGACATCTCGTTCTATGTTCTATATTTTTGACGTTTTTAACGTGATTAATAGTGTTGAGCGAACATGTTCGGACGAATATGGTATTTGGCCAAACATGGCGGCGCTCGGGTCTAGTGGTCTACTCTCTGTATGCTATATACCTGACATCCTTTGCTATTTTTTTCTGCTGTTAATTACGTCTGCAGTACCTTTTTTGCGTCTGCTGTATAACATTTGTGCAAGGAGGGACATATAGTGTAGGGATAGGATTTGGCTAGGTAGGGCTAGTAGTTCTGTTCAAAAGACACAAAAGTCCATTGTTATATCTGGCTGCATTTTTTTTTTAATTTTGGGGCAAAAAGAACACAAGTGTGCCTGACGCTAATACAACGTGCACAGCGTGTGCATTAGAACCTTTCTGTAGTCTATATACCTGACATCCGTTGCTATTTTTTCTACTGTTAATTAAGGCCGCAGTTCCTCAGCTGCGCCTGCTGTATAACATTTGCGCAAGGAGCAGGGGCGTAGCTAAAGGCTCATGGGCCCTGGTGGAGTTCAGCTTGCGCCCCCCCCCCCCCCAGCGCTGGTGCACCTAGCTTTTCTGCCGGCCAAGTCAAAATTGAACCCCCCCCCCACCATGCCAAGTTCTCACCCTAACCCTTTCCCTCCTAACATTACGTATATCACTACAGAACATACAGGGTAAGGCTACATGCACACCACAGTTGTTTTTGCGGCCTCCGATCTGCATATTTTGCGGCTCAGATGCGGATCTATTCACTTCAATGAACACTGTGTGCTGTCCGCATCTGTATGTCCATTCCTATTTTTGTCCATTTGCGGACAAGGATAGGCATTGTTACAGTGGATTTGCAAAAAAAACGGATGCCATACGGAACATCATCCTTTTTTGCCGATCCGCAATTTGCAGACCGCAAAACACAATGTTCGTGTGAATGTAGCCTAATACAGCACCTCATACCTCTTACATCCAGTATAATACAGCGCCCCATACCTCTTACATCCAGTATAATACAGCGCCCCATACCTCTTACATCCAGTATAATACAGCGCCTCATACCTCTTACATCCAGTATAATACAGCGCCCCATACCTCTTACATCCAGTATAATACAGCGCCTCATACCTCTTACATCCAGTATAATACAGCGCCCCATACCTCTTACATCCAGTAAAATACAGCGCCCCATACCTCTTACATCCAGTATAAAACAGCGCCTCATACCTCTTACATCCAGTATAATACAGCGCCCCATACCTCTTACATCCAGTATAATACAGCGCTTCATACCTCTTACATCCAGTATAATACAGCTCCCCATACCTCTTACATCCCAGTATAATACAGCGCCCCATACCTCTTACATCCAGTATAATACAGCACCTCATACCTCTTACATCCAGTAAAATACAGCGCCCCATACCTCTTACATCCAGTATAATACAGCGCCTCATACCTCTTACATCCAGTATAATACAGCACCTCATACCTCTTACATCCAGTATAATACAGCGCCCCATACCTCTTACATCCAGTATAATACAGCGCCCCATACCTCTTACATCCAGTATAATACAGCGCCCCATACCTCTTACATCCAGTATAATACAGCGCCCCATACCTCTTACATCCAGTATAATACAGCACCCCATACCTCTTACATCCAGTATAATACAGCGCCTCATACCTCTTACATCCAGTATAATACAGCGCCTCATACCTCTTACATCCAGTATAATACTGCGCCTCATACCTCTTACATCCAGAAGGTGCCACTGAAGGCCTGAAGGTGCCACTCCCTCGTAGGTGCCACTTAGCGTAGGACCTGCCTGACCTGAGACCACCGTGACGCTGGGTAGGTGGGCACAGATGTGTTTTGATCAAAATATATTGGCTAAGAGTCTCAGATTTTATCATATCAGAATGTTAGTTTATACAGTATATATTGTTTGCATCTATTTTTGTGCACTAATATTCCTTTTCTGTGATTTATTTTATATATATATAGCCACTGACATCCGCAATCATTATTATCACATCATGCAGGATGTTTTTTATCCTTTTGTTTCTGTGAGTTTTGCTTGGTTTATAATATGTACCTGAGGGAGTGGCACCTTCAGGTGTGAATGCGCTCTTAGCTTATCTTGAGTAGCATTCCTGTGCACTTTTGCTCCTCCTATCAAATTGAGCGTCTTGATTGCGTGGTACATATAGGTGTGTTTGCTCCTCCTCTCATTGGTTGCTGTATGCACGTAGAGGTTACTAGGAGCAACACGCCTATATGTGCAGCGTCCACGCTCCTAGATATAGATGCCCAACGGCATAGTTAGGTTTAGCGTAGGACCTGCCTGACCTGAGACCACCGTGACGCTGGGTAAGTGGGCACAGATGTGTTTTGATCAAAATATATTGGCTAAGAGTCTCAGATTTTATCATATCAGAATGAGGTCTTAGTTTATACAGTATATATTGTTTGCATCTATTTTTGTGCACTAATATTCCTTTTCTGTGATTTATTTTATATATATATATATAGCCACTGACATCCGCAATCATTATTATCACATCATGCAGGATGTTTTTTATCCTTTTGTTTCTGTGAGTTTTGCTTGGTATATATATATATATATTTCCTCTAAAATCGATGATATCTTCTGTTTTTGGGGGTATTATTGTCAAAAGTGGCGTAATAGTCGGACATCATCGTTAATAGCAGCGACTTCGGTGTCTAAGATGCATCCAGCCACTACTTTTCCCGGAGTGCCGTCCCCGCCCTGCACCAGCACGTGTCGCGTAACATCAGGCGGGCCCTGAGGTACGCAGTCAGCGCAAAGGTCCACTTGACCACCGACTCGTGGACAAGCGCTTGCGGCCAGGGACGATACATTTCTTTGACGGCACACTGGGTGAATGTTGTGGAAGCGGGGACGGGGTCGCAAACAGAGACGGCCTACCTACTACCCCCGCCCAAGATTGCCAGCATGGGTTCTGATACACCCCCCTCCTCTTCCTCCTCCTCCTCCTCTGCCTTAACATCGCCCTCAGCCGCTAGCTGGAAGCGTTGCAGCACTGGTGCGGGGAGACGTCAGCAGGCGGTGCTTAAGCTCATCAGCTTGGGCGACAGGAAGCACAGCGCCCCAGAAGTGAGGGACGCCATATTGCAGCAGACGGAGATGTGGCTGTCGCCGCTGCAGCTAGGACCAGGCATGGTCGTGTGCGATAACGGCCGTAACCTGGTGGCGGCTCTGGAGCTTGCCGAACTCAATCACGTACCATGCCTGGCCCACGTTTTTAATCTGGTAGTCCAAAAATTTCTAAAGACTTACCCCAACCTGGCAGAGCTACTGGTGAAAGTGCGGCGCTTGTGCGCTCACTTTCGGAAGTCAACTGTAGCTGCTGCTAGCTTAAAAAAACTCCAGCAACGCCTCCATTTGCCTGAACATCGGCTGTTGTGCGACCTGCCGACTCGCTGGAATTCCACCTATTCCATGTTGGCCAGGGTGTGTGAGCAGCAGAGAGCATTGATGGAGTACCAGATTATGAATCCACGCGTGCCTCCAACTCAGCTCCCTCAGTTTGCCAACCACGAGTGGCCATGGATGGCAGACATATGCGATGTACTGCGTTTCTTTGAGGAGTCCACCAAGAAGGTCAGCAGCGAGGACGCTATAGTGAGCATAACCATCCCGCTCCTATGCGTCCTTAAAGAATCGCTCATCGCAATAAGGGAGAACGCATTGCACGCAGAGGAGACGGGGGTAGGAGGAGACGCAACGGAGCTACACAGTCAGACCACACTTTTGTCTGCTTCACGGTGGCAGTTGCAGGAGGAGGAGGAGGATGAGGAGGAGGAGGACGACGTGGAGGTGGCTGTGGAAGAGGAGGAGGATTCTGGCGGCGAGGGTAGCAGTCAGGCTGTGTGCGTCCCATTGGTTCAGCGCGGATGGGGCGGAGAGGAGGCGGAAGAGGAAGAGGAGGAAATGGCAAGTGATCCTTCTGGTGGGGGCAGTGAGGTCATGCCTATTCAGAGTCTGGCACACATGGCTGACTTCATGCTGGGCTGCTTTTCCCGGGACACACGTGTTGTCCGGATAGTGGAGAACAAACTGTACTGGGTCTTCGCAATCCTGGACCCCCGGTATAAAGATAACGTCTCCTCTTTTATTCCGGTAGAGGAGAGGACGAATCGATTGCTGGAATACCAGAGGGAACTCGTGCAGAACATGATGGAGATTTTCCCACCCACCATGGCTGGCGGCAGAGAGGAGAGGGTCTCCCAGAGTCCCTCAACATCGATCAGGCCCACAGCCACCAGGGGAACACTCTCCAAGGTGTGGGACACGTTCATGGCACCCCCTCGTGCAACTTCCATCACTGCGGGGCCTGCTATCAGCAGGAGGGACAAGTATCGGCGGATGTTGCGGGAGTACCTGGCAGACCGCACCCCTGTCCTCCCCGATCCCTCGGCGTCCTACACTTACTGGGTCTCCAAGTTGGACACGTGGCTGGAACTGTCCCTGTACGCCTTGGAGGTGCTTGCCTGCCCTGCCGCCAGCGTGCTATCAGAAAGGGTGTTCAGCGCAGCCGGGGGCATTATAACCGATAAGCGCAGCCGCCTGTCAACCGACAGTGCCGACAGGCTGACGCTAATCAAAATGAACAGCAAGTGGATTGACCCGGACTTTGCTTCTCCAACAGTGGAAAGCAGCCAAAAGTGAAGTGCCATCTGTATGAAGTGCCATTTCCTCCTCCACCTCCTCCTTCTTAACCGCCGTAGAATTGCTCCGTAAATAAGAAAAATTTATATATTTATGGCTCACCTCTTGGGCCTCCACAACATTTTTAACAGGTCTCACCTCTTGGGCCTCCACAAAATTTTTAACAGGTCTCACCTCTTGGGCCTCCACAAAATTTTTAACAGGTCTCACTCTGGGCCTCCAAATTTTTAAGGTTCACCTTGGCCTCCACAAAATTTTAACAAGGTCTTTTATCAAGTCTCACTCTTGGGCCTCCACAAAATGTTTAAGAGGTCTCAGCTCTTGGGCCTCCACAAAATTTTATCAAGGTCTCACCTCTTGGGCCTCCACAAAATTTTTAACAGGTCTCACCTCTTTAGCCTCCACACAATTTTTAAGAGTCTCACCTCTTTGGCCTCCACATAATTTTTAAGAGGTCTCACCTCTTGGGCCTCCACAAAATGTTTAGAGGTCTCACCTCTTGGGCCTCCACAAAATGTTTAAGAGGTCTCACCTCTTGGGCCTCCACAAAATGTTTAAGAGGTCTCACCTCTTGGGGCCTCCACATAATTTTTAAGAGGTCTCACCTCTTGGGCCTCCACATAATTTTTAAGAGGTCTCACCTCTTGGGCCTCCACATAATTTTTAAGAGGTTCTCACCTCTTTAGCCTCCACACAATTTTTAAGACGTCTCACCTCTTGGGCCTCCACATAATTTGTAAGAGGTCTCACCTCTTGGGCCTCCACATAATTTTTAAGAGGTCTCACCTCTTGGGCCTCCACAAAATGTTTAAGAGGTCTCACCTCTTGGGCCTCCACAAAATGTTTAAGAGGTCTCACCTCTTGGGCCTCCACATAATTTTTTAAGAGGTCTCACCTCTTGGGGCCTCCACATAATTTTTAAGAGGTCTCACCTCTTGGGCCTCCACAAAATTTTTAACAGGTCTCACCTCTTGGGCCTCCACAAAATTTTTAACAGGTCTCACCTCTTGGGCCTCCACAAAATTTTTAACAGGTCTCACCTCTTGGGCCTCCACAAAATTTTTAACAGGTCTCACCTCTGGGCCTCCACAAAATTTTTAACAGGTCTCACCTCTTGGGCCTCCACATAATTTTATCAAGGTCTCACCTCTTGGGCCTCCACAAAATTTTATAAGGTCTCACCTCTTGGGCCTCCACAAAATTTTATCAAGGTCTCACCTCTTGGGCCTCCACAAAATTTTTAACAGGTCTCACCTCTTGGGCCTCCACAAAATTTTTAACAGGTCTCACCTTCTTGGGGCCTCCACAAAATTTAACAGGTCACCTCTTGGCCTCCACAAACTTTTAACAGGTCTCACCTCTTGGGCCTCCACAAAATTTTTAACAGGTCTCACCTCTTGGGCCTCCACATAATTTTATCAAGGTCTCACCTCTTGGGCCTCCACAAAATGTTTAAGAGGTCTCACCTCTTGGGCCTCCACAAAATTTTATCAAGGTCTCACCTCTTGGGCCTCCACAAAATTTTTAACAGGTCTCACCTCTTTAGCCTCCACAAAATTTTTAAGAGGTCTCACCTCTTTGGCCTCCACATAATTTTTAAGAGGTCTCACCTCTTTGGCCTCCACATAATTTTTAAGAGGTCTCACCTCTTTAGCCTCCACACAATTTTTAAGACGTCTCACCTCTTGGGCCTCCACATAATTTTTAAGAGGTCTCAGCTCTTGGGCCTCCACATAATTTTTAAGAGGTCTCAGCTCTTGGGCCTCCACATAATTTTTAAGAGGTCTCACCTCTTTATCCTCCACACAATTTTTAAGACGTCTCACCTCTTGGGCCTCCACAAAATTTTCCATGAGCCTCTGGCCAGCCCACGGCCTCTTCCTGCCTTTTGCGGTCCTACGCATCCCTCAACATCCCCACTGCTTTACCTGCTAGACATGACACTGGGCCAGGTCGGGTCACTGACATCTCAAGCGCCAACAATTTGGGCATTTTAAGGCTTCTGCATGTGTTTGAGTTGTTTTTACATTTTAAAAAAGACATGTCTGACCACATCTCACACACACACACAATGACAATTAGGGGTGGGGTCTATTTGCTTTCCCCCTTGCCTATGCCATCTGTGGTTGTCATAGGCAACGTGATTTTAAGGGGTGCAAAATTTTATCTTCTTTTTTGTCTAGTATGGCTTGGGGTCCATGGCAATGTAGAGGAAAGAAGGTTTCCTTGTATGGTCTCACTTTACAGAGAGGTTATATTGTGTATGGAGTGTATTGTTGAGAGGCTGTGATAGTGGCGTAATAGTGCGACTTGGGCGCGTTATATGCACCCAGACATGCTTCCCCTGCTGTCCCAGTTGCATTCCAGCAGTGTTGGCATCCTTTTCTGAGGTTTCAGGGTGGACTTGGTGACCTCCAAGTGGTCGAATTGAGATTTCCAAGTGGCGAGCATTTTTTTCCCATAGACTTTAATGGGATTCGATATTCGGTCGAATAGTCGAATTTCGCGGTCTATTCGAATCGAATTTCGAACTTTCGAATATTTCACTACTCGCTCATCTCTAGTATTTACCAATTTATGCAGAAGAGCCTGAGCAGCCTGGACAAACTCAACCATCCAAGGAAGAAGAGGTCGAGAAAGCAAGATCTATGCTGCTAGAAGAACTGTGCAAAGACCTGGATAAAAAAGATGAAGAAGAGAAATTCAAGGAAGAAGAAAAGAAGGGGAACAAGAACATCAGGATCACAATTAAATTGAAGAACTCACCATTGAAAATGAAGATGACCACAAGATGAAGCAGGATCAGGCTTTATATTATCAGCAATTATGCCAACCAGTATTTGAGAGGAAAGAGAAACACCATCTGGACAATCCTGCTAAATCCTCTCTGCGAATAACATCTTTTATGGCAATACTGGTAAATAATCTTAAAAAATCTTAAAAAAAGAAAAGTAATAACAATAGCAGAATAGTAGTAGTATGGTAGCAGTATAATATTAGCATACCAGTTATATAATAATGGTAATAATTAGTAAGAATAATAAAACATATAGTTTAGTTGGTGGCTGCCTGAAACACTTGACAATAGGTCATCAATATATCCTGCAAAAGTCCTGGAATAACCCTTTTAATTCTTAAAGAGTTTGGTTCATCTCAGACATTGACCAAAATTGGAGTAGGTTCCAGAATTAGGACCCACAAAGTGAAGAAAAGCACACTGTGCATGTGAGGTGTGTTCTCTATTAATTTCTATGGTAGTTGTAAAAATAGCCAAGCAAGCTATTTTCAGAAGTCCAATAGATATGAATGGAGAGTGTTCCACGCATGGATGGCCACCTATCCTTTCACTGCTATAGGACTGCCAGAAATAGCCAAGTCAGCCCTTGGCTATTTTTGGATCTCCCATAGTAGTGAATGGAAGGTGGCCACACCTGCATGGTGCATTTTCCTTCACTTCAGGGGTCTGTTCTGGAGATAGGAGCAGGTCACAAAGCGATATGCCATCAATGTACCAGATGGGAATAACCCTTTAAAGGGCATCTGGCAGCAGATTTGTACCTATGACACTGGCTGACCTGTTACACGTGCACTTGGCAGCTGAAGGCATCTGTGTTGGTCCTATGTTCATATATGCCAGCATTGATGAGAAAAATGATGTTTTAATACATGCCCTCAACACTCTAGGAGAAGTCATGGCCTGGTGGGATCACATCTTTACTGCATGGTCCTATCAATCAAAGTGCAGAGTGCGAGTCAGTTGCAGAGAGAGCAGAGCCTCTAGGTGTAATGGTAAAGACCCTGTTGCACCTAGAAGCTCATTTGCATATATTAAAACATCATTTTTCTCAGAAATGAAGATACATATGAACATGGGACCAACACAGATGTCTTCAGCTGCCAAGTGCACATGTAACAGGTCATCCAGTGTCATAGGTATAAATCTGCTGACCTTTAAAGACTTATAGGAAGCTGTCTGAAAGGATACATATTGCCTCTAGGTGGTGGTCTCCTTTACTTTCTATCTAGGTGGTTATCCATTGGGTCAACAGAATCTCATTATACAAGAAAGGTTAGGATAGGTCATCAATATTAAAAGCCCAGAGTGCTACTCTAAAGCATACCAGAGAAAGATTCTCAACATTATGGAGCCTACGGATGACCTGTGCCAATTCCCCTAATTTACTGTACTTTCTGTCTTTATGACCTTATACAATACTGTAAGTCTGGACATTTGTGGACATTTGCCCCTGTTTCCTCTATCCAAAATAATCAACTCCTCACTTTATTTCACTTTAAAGGGATAACTTGCACTGATTGTTTAATACAGTGGACTTATTTCCCATTGGGGTGCACCACGCCTTACCATCCCTTCTGGAGAACAGCAACACATGGTGACACCTCATCAGTGTCCAGGGGACCCAGCGTAGCGTTGGGGCCACCCCACATAACCATTACAGCCAATCACTGGTCTAAGCGTTACATAGCATAAGACCACTATATACAGTACATTGGAAAGTCTTCAGGCCTTTTCTCTCACATATTTTGTTGCAGTCTTGTGCTAAAATTTGTTTAAAAAATCAAGTTTTTCCTCATCAATCTGCACTCAATACCCCGTAATGAAAAAGTGAAAACAGAATATTAGAAATGCTTACTAACTGAAAATGAAAAACTAAAATCTTGCATTGACATAAGCATTCAGACCGTTTACTCAACCTCCAGTCTTCTTGGGTATGATGCCCCATGATTCGCACACCTGGATTTGGAGATTTTCTGCCATTCTTTTCTACAGATCCCCTGAAGCTTTGCCAGGTTGGATGGGGACTGTTGGTAGACAGCCAATTTCACGTCTCTCCAAACATCTTCGAATGGGTTCAAGTCAGGGGTCATTTCATGCTCCGATGCTCTGTCTTGCCCTGCACTAAATCGTCGTGGACAAGGGCTTTTTCTGCAGATCCAGTGACATACCGGGTCTCTGCCAAGTGGAGGCTTCCGCCTAGCAGTGTTGCTGGTGATGTCACCGGCACTAATGAGCGGGCTTTAGCATTGCCCTTGCCCCCGCACTATTGGGGAATATTCTATAAACAGTGAGCATTGTGGGGTGTGAGGCAGTGACAGACCTCATACTTGAGGTCTGGAGGGGGATTCCAGTCCACACCTCTATTCCATCACAAGTGAAGGCACCTGGGTGTAATCTCTGGAGTGATAAACCAGCCTTCAGTATAAGAGTGAATAGAGAACTTGGACACAGAAGCCTGCTGAGGCTCTGTGCAGTCGCAGCCAGGAGGGCTGAGGAAGCCTGAAGTTTTGGGGGCCCAGCGACTCCTATGGAAAGAGGGTCGCACGGTCAGAGTCAGGAGGACTTCTGGACCATCTCCCCCCAAAGGTACTGGTGTGGTTACAGCCTGGAGGCTGCTGGACAGTTTGGTTGAGGAAAGCTGCATCTATTCCCATGTGTGAACTGCGCTCTATAGGTGAGGTAGAGACAACACATGTATTAGGTAACGCCTAGACAGGCAGGTGTTTATTTTGTCATGTTTTGTGCTGGTGTTGAAGAGCTAAAATAAAGCGCCATTTGGACTTGAACCCCGTTGTCCGAGGAGAAATCTGTGATTGCGACCCCCTGAGAGAGAGCGATCCCTTACAGGGGGCTTTATATATACTGAGGCTACTATGGTGGGCGTTATAGATACTGGGGCACTACAGGGGGCCATTATAATTACTGGGGGCAATGTCGTGGCTATTATTTATTATGGCGACACAGTGTGGGTGTATTACATATACTGAGGGCACTGCAGGGGTTGAGATTGCCCCTCCCCCCCAAAAAAAAAAATAAAAAATAAAATAAAAATTATATTCATCTGTTTTTCATGACCATTTTTAACAGCCACTAAAAACTGATGCAAAGCAAACGTTAAGAATGGACAAATGGCCAGAAAATGGCAGCAGATTGGCCATGAAAATTATATAGTGTGTGCCTTTTATTAGGCTCTTTTTTCTTACACATCGTGTGAACATAATCCTAATAGTGTGTTTCATAGCAAAGGGTTACAAAGCAACAACACACGTTTGAGTCCTGACATTGTTATAGCATAAAACTGGATTAGTACTTTAATTGTCCTTTTCTTCTCTCTGTAGTGGACAGCCAGCGGGTTGATTGGGTCATGGAAGCCTTGTTTCAGGTAATCCGACACTGTAAAGTCCTCTCATACACACACAGCCCATCTGCTGCAGAAGGAAACATTTGGTGCCTTAATATGACATATTGAAGAAACTGAATCTGTGACATATGCCAAAAAAAAACACCAAAAAAACAACCAAATCCTCTTCAACGTCTCCAGTCAACACCCTACCTACTAAGGGCAACATTGAAATTTTTCTTAACGTTCTTGCTGTAAAAGAACTAGAAGAATTGTTATGATATACTGTATATATTTTAGTGCTAATATATGAGAAGAAAAGCCATTCATATTGATCATCCACCACTGACTACAAACGTCCATCACAATGACTTCATCAATTAGGCATCCCACAGCCTACACTAGAAGTTCTGTAATTGAATTGTACAGCAATAAACAGTGGAAAATGTTAGATCAGCCTACTTATGTGAACGGCATGGCTACGTTGGATATTTGAGAATGTGTATTATTAATACATTTATGCAGTGAAGTAATTGTAGAAATCCTGCTGAGGAGCTTCAAAGCCTGCACTAAAGAATAGAATGATCTATGTCAGACTTATTGACTTGCTGTCTAAAGGACGGTACTTGGAGATTGTTTGAAAAGATCTGCTCTGCACCATCTGGTTGTATATAATGTATGCGGTCTGCTAAAAGACCATTAAAATGTCTCTCCTGTTGCCTGTTTCATGCTATGCTATATCATACAGCAGGGGCTGTGATTAAAGGGAGTCTTTCATCTATTTTACTCATAAAACTGCTCAAATACACTTCACAAATGGTACCTTTTATATTGCCTTGTCTGCTGCTCTGATGGTCAAAAAACAAACTTGGAAGCCATATGCAAATGAGCACGCAAGTGCCCAAGGGCGTTATCTGTTCCAGCAAGTGCCCAGGGGAGTTGTCTATTCCTGCAAGTGCCCAGGGACGTTGTCTATTCCTGCAAGTGCCTGGAGGCCCAGACATTATTCAGTGACAATCCCTCTCCTGTCAGGCTGTAATACAGCCTAGTATGACGTCACTGGCCTTTTGGCTATCCATCCTCATGGCCACCAGCTTGGTACATAACTATCTGATGCTCTCAGCATTAATTAATGTAGGAGCATCAGGTACTTTTGCACCTGGTTAAATCTATCCTTTGGTCTTCTGGTTTATATATACATTGATATAACCCAAAAAATGGTACGGAATAGCATAGTAGACTATACTATGCCATTCTGCCAGGGCTGCATTTCCACTGAGGAGAGATGAGCACCTCACCTTGGGTAGTGACTGAGGTGCATCTGAGGAGGCAAAGTTGGCAGTGGGAGTCTATGGGTCCTGTCCCCGCCATTCAATCTCATAGGCCTCAGACCATTAGGCCTGAAGCCTATGAGGCAGTGCAATGGTGCAGATGGTTATGATTACATCATCGCAACCTCCTGCGCTGGATCTCAGCAGGCTTAATTGTGTCATCACGACCCCCTGCATACTAGGGAGACTACTGAGGGGGGTCATTATAAATACTGAGGGCAGTACAAGTAGGCATTATAACGGCATTATTACTACTGGAGGTACTGTGGGGGCATTATTATTATTTGGGCACAATATGGAGGGCCCTACTATTAGTCAACATTATCACTATTATAGGGGGCACTGTTACCAATGAATAGAACCAATAAATTATATGGATCGTAAAAAAAATAACAAAAATTAAATCACCTTCATGATTACACAAATTATTTTATTATCAAAAATGAATTTCACAACATGATGGCAACACAAGGGTTACAAACAATTAAAATAGCAAGAGAGGTGGGGTAGAGTGGTGGAATAATAAAGTGCAAGTGCATATACTGAATTGGGTCAGCGGTATAAGAATAAATATCACAGAAATAGAAATATATTAGCAAAAGTATTAATGACAACAAAGGAATCAAATACTGACCCAAATAGTAACACCACTCAGAGCGTCACACCAATCCACGCCCCCGACGCACGTTTCGCCGTCAGCTTTTTCAAGGGGTACTAAATAACATGTGTACCCAGTGTGATATTTATAATGCAGCAATGGTCCCTCCCAAACATCAAACAGCCAATGCAAATGCGGCATAACAGGTGTGTAGCTTACAACATCAACACCAATGAGGGCACTCTGGGAGAGAATTATTACTATTGATCAGGACTTTGGGGAGCACTATTACTATGAGGTGTGGGACTATCTGTATGGCACTATTGTATCTGCAGTATAATGTTTACGGCATTGGGGAGAACAGCTAAGGTTGCAGCAGGATAACACTGTTGGGGCATGAGGATGGGGAGGATGATAAATCATCATTGCGGTCTGGTCTGAATGAAGAAAATGAGGAAAGAGTAGAGTACATGCACCTGCAACAGAGGTGAAGGAGTTTATAAGGGACAGATCCTGCATTTTTATGCTGCTACCAGATTTGTTTTGCTATTTTGATGTGCACACAGCTGGAGCAGAGGATGGGAGTGGTAGTAGACCCAACTAGAGAATGTGTCATAGTGGTCTCCCCCAGGGCCACTGCAGTGAAACCAAACGTGCACCCTTTCTTCCCTCGGGGCACTCCCTCTAGTTGTGGGTTGCCCTTGATGTTGGTGGTTGTATGGATGCCTGGCAGGTGGTGTAGCAATGCAATGGCTAGCATGTGGTGTATTATGAGTCAGTAATCAGGCTTGAATCAACAAAACAAATGTCCTTTACCTGAATACAAAATAGGTTACAGTACATAGTTACAGTACATCCAACAACAGTCTGTACGTAGTGCAAATTCTCCCCAGATGTCTGTGCGTGAATTAAGCATTTTTTGAATCAATGGCCCTCTGGTTACCCCCCCCCCCCCCTTTTGTTAAAGTCTCTCTCTCAGTAGAACCTCTTGGTGGTGACTGTATTCCAGCAATAACGCCTGCAATTTTCACGGCAATGTGCAGGTTCAATGATTTTACTGGCCAAGTTGTTTCTGAGGTGTGTATGGTGTCTTAACTTGTTACCCTTCCACAGAAACAGGGTCTGGAAAGCTTTACGCAGGTTACCTTGCTGACTGACTCCTCACCTAGCCATGCAGATTCTCCAATCTTGTTTTTCTTCCTCTCTTGCTGTAGCAGAAGTAGAGGTTCCCACGGAGATATGTTAGTCTCTGGATTCTTGAAGCTGGAGGCCTCAGGAGAGGAGTACATACAGTCTGCTCCCTACTGCTTTCAACATATTCCTTCAACTGCCATAAACTCTCTAGATCAGGGGCGTAGCTATAGGGGAAGCAGGGGAAGCGACTGCTTTGGGGCCCAGACCCACAAGGGGCCCCCCCTAAGGAGGAAGACTAAAAGATTTTATTGTCAGGGGCCCCTCAACAGTATTACACAATGACTTTATATACAGGGACACTGTAGGAAACAGGCGGAGCAGCTTGTTTTTGAGTTCAGTGTTGATTAGCCACAGGAATGGGGGTTGCACGTGAGTTGGGGGTTGCAAAGAAGTTGCTGGGGGGTGGGGGCCCGTTCAAAAATTTGCTGTGGGGCCCAGTCAGTTGTAGTTACGCCACTGCTCTAGATCTAGGGGTGGAGACAGCAACCCCTTAGCTCCCTAACAGGACTTATTGAGGATTAGTTAACCCTAGCTATGCTTACCCCATGCATAAAGTACACATTACATAGTATAGAATAACATTATTTTACATTGCAGTACATTACTGTACTGGGGTACTGCAGATGCCTGCTTGTACCAAGAGAGGTGGAAGAGTATGTATATGTAAATTATCTTTAAAGGGGTTATCCAACCCGTATAATGCCCCCCAATGCTATTAGTGGGGGGGGGGGGGGGATTTGCACAGCCACAATAGGGGCAAGCCTTCTAGTGTCACCGGAGCATCCCTAGCGTCACCAGAGATGAAATGGGGGCCATGCGGGGATAAAGAATGATGTAAGTACAACCTATATTCCTAACAGTTTATGAGGGTGGGCAGTTGTACATGCAAATATGGCACAACTTTCATTAGAACTAGTTATGCATCATTTACCTATTTTGTACTGTGGTTTTAAGTATTGGTAAGCTGCACAACAGAAAAGTACACATCTCTTGTAGAAATTAATATAGCCTTCCAGTCAACTGCAACTTTGGTGCAATCAAGAATTGAAGAAGCCTGAAGTTGCCCACCTTGTGTGACTCAATGCATCAGATGTGCAGTCGCTGTGTAGCCTAACGGTACTTGCACACCATGCAGTTCTGACATGCATTCAGGATGCAGTTTTCAATTTAGCCAGATTAGCAGCCTCGTTAAACCCTGGTGGGAATGATTTAATTAATTTTACCTTACTACAATAAAAAACTGGATCCTGAATGCATGTCAGAACTGCACCGTGTGCCAGCACCATTGAGTACTGCCTCATAGCAAGGCCGTGCAAGCCTTTCAACTAAAGGTCCCTTAAGGCTACTTTCACATTAGCGGCAGCCTTCTCCAGCAGGCTGTTTCAGCAGGTGAACAGCCTGCCGGATCCGTGCTGCCGCTAATGCACGCATGCCTCCGGAACTCCGCTCCGGCTCCTTTCACTATAATAGGGGAGGGCCAGAGCTCTGGCTGCAGCACGCCAAACATGCCGAGAGCAGGCCGGAATAAAACTAGGACATGACCTAGTTTTATTTCGTCTGCCTCTCGGCATGTTTGGAGCGGAGTTCCAGCAGCACGCGTGCATTAGCGGCAGCACGGATCCAGCAGGCTGTTCATCTGCTGGAGAAGGCTGCCGCTAGTGTGAAACTGGCCTTAGATGGGACAATACAGCAGGCGACTGTTGGGAAGGAAGCTTTCATTCCCAGCAATCGCCGGCTTGTCAGCAGAGGAGACTGCTGCTATTACATGTTTATGCCATTACATGAGTGATCATTAATACCATCGCTCGTCGCCGTACCGACTCATTGTTTGTCGTCAGCAGATCGTGGTTCTACAGCACGATCTGCCGCTGGCAACTGATGATTTTTGTGTCTGCACAAATGATCTATTACCTGAAGATCGACTGTTTCGCTTGTTCATCAGGTAATCGGCGGCACTTTTACACTGCCAGATAATCCCTAATGAGAGTTCTCTTTCTGTGTAAATGGGCCCTTAACTCATTACAGACTGTTCATTGTAAATGGCCCCATGGTGTGATTGTGTCCTCAGAAGTCTGGCTGTACTGTGTTTGTAACACAGCAGAATGAAGGGCCCCCCCCAGAGCGGTTAGCTTGGGGGACACATGGGGACACAGTCACCAATTTTGTGCTTAAGGCTTAAAATTGGTGAGTGGTTTTAATGTTATGGCAGAGTCTGTGGTATTGCTGTCCCCCCCCCCCCCCCTTTGGTTTTTGTGTTTTATCTTTCAGACTCACCTGAGGTAATCCAGTTCCAACTGGTCTTCATCTTCTGCCCAGAAACGATTTCTCTTGAAGCAGCTTTGTCATTGGTTGCTCCTGGCAACGGCGGGAAGAATGGAATCAGCTGATTGGAGTTTCATCTGGTGGCGGGAATACCTGCGGGTTTAAAAGAGGGGACATTAGCGCTACTCACTGCAGTTTAAGAAGACCCGGACCTGCTTCCCACCCTCTCTCCCTTTATTTAGTCGTGTTGCCTTTATTTGGGGGAGTTAGTCGCCCAGCTAATGCTGGGTGGACGTATGGTCTGAAGTATTGGTGATTAAGGACATTGTTATCCATTCGTTGGTTATTGATTATTTATGGATTATTTATTTAATAATTTATTTATTTATTGGTATTTTTTGGTAACCCCAAAATAAAGCAACACGGCATATTTTATCCAAATAAAAAAGGTGTTGGTTTTTATTATTAGTCATAAGAATTTTATGTGACGTGTGTCTCCATGTCCTGAAGAAGTACTGTATGTTGACGAAATGTCCATCTAAGCCTTGTTTTCCTGCTCTGTACTTGTTATATCTGTCTAGCTCATTCTATGTTTTGGAAATAGCATTATCTTCATATGAAAATCATTTGAACACTTGTTTTAGCCACCATACACTGGCCTGATAAAAATGAAATATTTGCTTTATTTAATTGCAGTAAATCATTCTTTGGGGCAGCAAGCAAATATTAATCTTTAACAGAAAATAATCCACCAAGCTGTTTGGAAGTGACCCAGCTGTTTCTTTAGGGATTCATCCACACATTATATCTGGAGATAGTGTTTGCTGAAGATTAAAAGCTGATTGCACCTTCTCACCTCTCTGTAGTGCTCAGATTCTCTGTTTGTTCGGAATTAACTCTTTGGATCCTAGGATGAGGGAAGGAGGCTTTGGCTTTTATTATGTGAGCAATTCTTCACTGTTTATATAAACAAATATTAAACCGTATACCTATAGGACATCATATACAATGGAAAAACAATTAATATTTGACTACTACGTTTTTGTTTTTTCAAAATAACTTAATAAGACCATTGAGTGAAAATGAATCAGTCATCTCAATACCAAGGTCCTTCTAACCTACAGAAAGACTGAAGGTGGACCCCATCAAAACCAGCATGATCTGCAAAAACAAATTATAGAAAGCTGTGGATACCTTAGTGTCCTAAGGTTTATCAATCTTTATAAGCCAAGCACCTTCTACTAAAATAAATGACATCTAAGTAACCCCAAGGCTATGATCATGTAAGTACCCCAGGGCCATGATCATGTAAGTACCCCCAAGGCTATGATCACGTAAGTACCCCAAAGGCTATGATTATGTAAGTACCCCCAAGGCTATGATCATATTCTCTGTATTTCATGTCTCCTCATGAACACCATTCCAACAGAGATTTAGCTGAAGATCTTATCAGCTGAAACGCAGAGCAGAGAGGAGGATGAGGCAGCTCTTCAGCTCAGTGTTGTGAAGTAACTTGTCCTCCTGTGTGATTAGGACAGGTTTTGTGTGTACTAATAGGACGGCAGCCATTTTATTTCTCCTAATGATTGCTCCCTAGACAAAACAAGCCATTATAACTAATCAAAGGTATTTTGGAATATCTTTATCATAAAGTAATATTTAAGTATTTTCATATTCTTAATTCCTGGAGAACCCCTTTAAAAACACGTACATACAAACCAATAATATAGCCATATAATTTCTTGAAAGGGTTTTCCAGTATTTTAACACTGATAGCCTATCCTCAGGATAGGTCATCAATATCTGATCCATGGGGGTCTGACACCTGCACCCAGAGGATTAGCTGTTCTGCTTTAGTTGCAGGAGCTCCAGTACTGGAACTGTACAACTTCATCCATTCTTGTAGCAGATGGAGCTTGTAACTGAAGCTCTGCCCCATTCAGTTCAGAGGGAGCAGCTACTAGCTTCAACTGCAATTTTTCAAAACTTTGCTCATCTATAATAATGATGAAATAAACCCTTTTGAAAGAATTCAGCCTGCACAGCAGTGCTGAGAATGTGCTTAATATCAGGAAGTACTAGGTTATAGTGTATAGGTCTATTAACACATTTTGGTTGTTTCATTTTTAATGCAAAACATCTAAAAATATGGAAAAAAACACAATCTGTCCACAAAATGAAAATAAATTCAAAGGGGAAATGTATTAGTTTTTTGGGGTTAAAAAGTTGCAAAACTTGCAAAAGTTGTTTTTGCGACTTTTCAAATGCCATTGTGACTTTTTCACTCACAACTGGCATTTTTACAGTGCCCTCATTAGGTTTCCAAAAGGGGAGTGTGGGGAGGGCTGTGAGCGGAGCCATCAGCCATGGTACATTCATAATTATTTATTCCAGAAAATGGGGTAAATAATTACTTAAATCTATGGCAGGTCTGAGCCTGCTCCTCATCATAAGGGTGCATTCCAACGACCATAAGTGTTTTACGGTCCGCAAATTGCGGATCCATAAAGCACGGATACTGGCCATGTACACAAGTGCCTATATTTTGCAGCCCCATTGCAAATTGTGGAACGGATGCGGACCCAGAATTATGGTCGTGTGAATGGACCTTAAATCCAATGCCTGCTCAGGGCCCATCGAGAGAGGCATAGCACACAATGTAAGTGAAACAACCCAAGAATTCAAAAAGTTTTACTCAAGTCACACATATGTAATGGTGATGTAGAACTATGGGTCCCAGATCATTTTTCTAAATTCCTACATAATATCTCACTAACAAACTACGGTTCATGATCATAGACAGGGTCCCTCCACTAAACAGGGGAGGTGACAGAGAAACTTTGAACTAAAATGTATTTACTGTATGAGCTGAACACACTAGACCCCAGAGGTCTAAATAGAGAGTTTGGGATTAGCTGCTTGTTCTAGGCATCCCCAGGGCCTAAGTCTCTATTGGTCAGCATGGAAACTGTATTGTTTAAGAATTAGTTACATGTTCTTCTTGTGCCTATTTATACCTATAGTGATATATTGAAACTGCGCACCAGCTATGCCATCATTGTCATAAATTGCTCTCCTACAGCCAGTAACAAAGTTTATTTAACTGAAGTGGAGATTAGTCCAGTTATATGAGGCTGACTGCCAGGAAAAATAATATTAGGAATGATTAGTGTAAACTTATTCTCATAAACTCATCAATGGCAGTCGATATCTGATGCAATGGTATATGTACCCACTCAGAAAGTAAAGCTGCAAAACCAAGACCCGCGTATGTAATCACCGAGCAAACTGGAAGCTACACCTACATGAAATTAGGATAGGATGACAATCAGGTATAAGTGGGCCACCTGTTTTTTTAAAGATCAGGGATCTATGAAATATTCACAACACAAGTATGGGGAAGTGTATCATGGCACGAACAAAGGATATTTATGGGAACCTCAGAAGAAGATTTGTTGATGCTCATCAGGCTGGAAAATGTTGCAAAATCATCTCTAAAGAGCTTGGCCCCTACCAGTCCACAGTCAGACAGCTTGTGTACAAGTGGTAGAAATTCATGACCATTATTACCCTCCCCATAAGTGGTCGACCAAGAAAGATCACGCCAAGAGCAAGGCATGTAATAATCCACGAGGTCACAAAGGAAACCAAGGTAACCTCTAAGGAACTAACACACATTTCACACATTAGCTAATGTTAATGAATCCACCATCAGGAGGACACTGAACAACAATACTGTGCATGGCAGGAATGCAAGGAGATAGCCACTGCTATCTGCTATTTGCTGCCCGTCTGCAGTTTGTAAAGTTTACCAGGACACGATAATGTAATGTAGGTCATAAGGCAAGACAATGACCTAAGCACACATGTTGTTCTACCAAAGAATGGTTAAAGAAGAAGAAAGTTAAAGTTTTGGAATGGCCAAGTCAAAGTCCTGACTTTAACCCAATAAAAATGTTGTGGAAGGACCTGAGGTATGCAGTTCATGGGAGGAAAGCCATTGTATGGTAGAATGGGATAAAATTCCTCCAAGCAAATGTGCAGGACTGGTCAATAATTGTCGGAAATGTATTTCAAGGGGGTCACACCAGATACTAAAAGCAAAGGTTCACATACTTTTGAAACTCACAGACATGTGATATTGGATCATTTTTCTCAAATGTATGTAGAAATATAGAAAATTCTGAAGGATTCACAAACTCTCGAACAACATTGTACATTAGAGCATATACTTTTTTTATGGACAGGTGGTATTCACCCTTTAACCCCTATAGGATCTGGACTTCCCTGCAGGTTACCAAACAGGCCACTACCTCCTGGAATAATCCCAGTGTAGTTGGCAGATGACCCACTGGGTCATAGACACCAGTGCAAGACTGAAGGGTGGTCAGGCAATACTCATAGTCAGGAGATTGGCCAAGATCAGTGCATGCTGTGTGCAAATCTATCTATCCAAGTTCCCAGCAAAAGATCAATATGAGAAACATGTTAAGGTCAAAGCAGGCAGCTAGTAGTCAGAGTTGGTAGTAAGGCAGGAGTTTAGAACACAAAAGATAGTGCTAGTCAAGCGCACTTCTTTTTAAGCCCAGTAGCTGCACTAATATATATTTGAAACTCAGCTAGCCTTTTAAAGAGTGACTAAAAAATTAAAATCTTTTCAAGTCAGTGGATAAACATAACGAAAAAGGTGGCATATTGGCGTGGGTATACCCTAGGACTACAATCACAGGGTACAGAGGCTATTGAAAGTCATTGGGGGTCATTGAGGGTCATAATGGAGGCAAGTGCTAAGTCAAAATGGCAGCCTATTTGAGCTAGCCCTAAATCCCTAGTCTAGAGAGGTGAAGGGTACTGGCTGGCTGTGATACGGTGTGATAGTATAATGTAGCCTAATTCAACTAAAGGGGAGGTTTAAGACATAAGGCCTTGTTAAGACTATCAGATGGCAAGTTTAGCAGAATGTAATGGTGTAGTGACATCTGATTTTCCTACAGGAAAAGTTTAAAAGATAAGGCCTCATTGAGTCCATCTGGTGCCATGGATTTCATCCTGAAAATCCATCTGGCTTCACAGCGTAAAATGATGTTGTCCCAATCGCCCCCCCTCCGTGGTACTGGTATATGGCAAATGCCCATAAACTTACCCGAGGTGCCTAAGGCTGGGGCGAGTGCTCCGACATATAGCCAGCCAGTACCCTTCACCTCTCTAGACTAGGGATTTAGGGCTAGCTCAAATAGGCTGTCATTTTGACTTAGCACTTGCCTCCATTGTGACCCTCAATGACCCCCAATGACCTTCAATAGCCTCCAGACCCTGTGATTCTAGTCCTAGGGTATACCCTGGCCAATACGCCACCTTTTTCTTTATGTTTATCCACTGACTTGAAAAGATTTTAATTTCTTTATTTAATAAAAGGCAGGAGTTTGGTACATGGGTAGTCAGACAGAATATGATACCTTTACTAGAAACTAGCAACCTAAAGCTCTGCCACTGTAGAGGGTGCTTGTAATACTCACTTGGACATGCATGTGCTGGCCCTTTAAGAGGCCAAAAACAAGCATGTGTACACCCTACAGAACAGGCGAGATGACATAATAGAAGGCTGCAGTCCGCACACACTATTAAAGACGCTGGGAGCACTGCTGGCAGGACAGCGGGACAGGATCATGGCAAAAGGAAAGGATGAGTAGCACGGCATCCATGTCCACAGGGACACAGGTGGACAATTTAATTAAAGAATTTCCTCTAAGAGATGGAACAGAGAACCACTCTGTAGGAGCATCCTCTGCTCTGGTGGATTCAAGCCATTCATGGTTAGGGCAGGCAACATTTGTGCAAATACATTAAAAACAAGTTGGAGGTCTGGGCAGGCAGCACAAAGTCAGAACGGTGAACAGACACAGGTCAGGTGGCATAGAGTCAGAATCTGTGAAACAGGCAGAAGTTGGTATGCAGGTTACTGGTTTGTGTAATCAGGTGACTACACATGACTGCGGGTTGAATGGAGAAAGACAAGCATATTGACATTGGACATGTATGGACATCCTGTAAATAAGTAACCTGAGCACTTCTGGGTAGCAGAAAATTTGCTAAATATCTGGCCCTGTCAATCTAGTGGTAGGTGGGCTCCTCACCTTTGGGACAAGTCCTCACAGGAGAAGAAGTCCTGATTTGTTTGAATTTATTCACTCATCACTACTTAGAACACATGCTTGTACTGCCAATCTGACTTTACATACATATCAGAGTGATAGCTGTCAGCTAAGCAAGCCGCTATATGCACAACAGCGTGGATTTCCCATTCAAAACAATGGGAACGGATCCATACATAATATGTGTCGTACTCTGTGCGGGAGAAAAGGCTGTGTGAACATACCCCTATACCGCCTCATGGGTTGGATATAAATATTTTAGCGCAAAAATAGTGCACATGTTTAATCAATTTGACACATTTAACAACTTTTCAAAACAGCTTTCAAAACTCTGGAAGCAGACATAAAAACATTCAAAAGTTGCACTTTTCCCAAAAAGTCCATTCAAAAATACTCATGCATTCGTACGTCACCAACATTATATTGCAAAAGAATAATGTTGCTCCCTAGAAGATAGATTTGGAATGCAGATATGGCTGCTGTATGTTACTACAGTATTTTGGATTAGTATTCTTCATACATATATATGAACTTATAAGAATGTGGCCTAAAAGCAAACAGAAAAGTCCTTCTCCATGGGAAAATAAAGTTTGAAGCTGCAGGCTATACAGGGTTAACACCTTCAGACCTAGCATTTGTCGTGTAACCACATACTTGGACCTTTATGTTCTGTTTTCTTCTGTCTTGTTAGACTATACAATGTGAATAAAGGTTGAAAAATGGCCTTACAAATGATTGTGACGCATTTCCCCAGGACACTATTTAACACAATGTAATGAGTAATGTTGTTTGTACAATAAACCTGTCTACAGAGACGTTGTTCTAGAAACATCCATTATCCAAAGCTGGCTGTGGGCTTTTATTCTTGCATTTTATTGGTTGTGTTTGCTCATATTGAAAATGGTCGCTGCAAAAAAGTTTCTGAAACCAATCTACCGTGTGTGAACTTTCCCTTATGATTTAATGAATTGCTAAGTACCATTGCACTGGTTCTGCTTTATAGGCTCTCTCCTGCAGATAGATGGAAATATTCTAAAAGTGGTTATGGATAGTTATAGGTTTTTGCTTTATTTTATACTTTTATCTCTTATCTTATTATACTTTTAAGTTCTCACGGCCAGTTATAACACGTTTACTGACTCAGGATATGTTTCTTGTGGTCCACATGTCGTCATGTCTATGCCAAGAGATGACCTTTACAGAGACTGAAATTTTCATGAAGGATCTTAAAGGGGGTTGTCTGGGACCCAGCAGAACTCGCAAAGCCACCTTATTTACACCAAACATACCTTCAGGAGAAAGCCTGTAAACTACTTACTGTTTTGAAGTTGTGTGGGTTGACCTCCCAGGAACCCAGTCATGTAATTCTCCTCTTTTAAAAAGCCAGCTTCGGGGTGATTTATCAGACCAGCATTTTGATACCCCCTGCGCTGCCTGAGGATTCACCTTATTTATGACGAGGAGCATACCTTGTCATAAATTAGGTGCATCCTCCAGCAGTCCATGTGGTGGAGTGAAATTTACTCCAGTCTACTGGAGGTGATTTCCAACATCATTTACGATTGGTATAAATGTTAGTGAATTTTCTTGGGCCGACAGCCTAGCTTCCCGCCCTCATGCCCCCGCCTCTTCCAGTGGTGAGAACTTGTTACTTGTGAGGAGCCTAGTGACTTTTTTACACCAAACTGGCATTAGTAAATGACCCTCATCATGTGCTTTACATGTATTTCACCTAGGCCATGAATGGGATGTCACTTTTTCTGTGGGTAGGGCCAGAACTATTCCTCTCCCGGGCGCATGCGTAAATGAGTTGGATTCAGGCGTTTGTGCATGCACCAGGGAAATATATAGTTCAGGTCCAATCCACAGTGAAAGTGATGTCCCATCCATAATCAATGCTGGAAACTTGGTAAAGGACAAGACATTAGAGGAAGTTGGATTTTGAAGAGGAGCGTGAATAGGTTCCCAAGCAGTCAATCCACAGAACTTACATAGTAACATAGTAACATAGTAACATAGTTTATAAGGTCGAAAAAAGACATCTGTCCATCCAGTTCGGCCTGTTATCCTACAAGTTGATCCAGAGGAAGGCAAAAAATTCCTTCCCGACTCCAATCAGGCAATCAGAATTACTCCCTGGATCAACAACCCATCTCTAGTAACTATAACCTGTAATATTATTACCCTCCAGAAATGCATCCAGTCCCCTCTTGAACTCTTTTAGTGAACTTACCATCACCACCTCCTCATGCAGAGAGTTCCATAGTCTCACTGCTCTTACCGTAAAGAATCCTCTTCTATGTTTGTGTACAAACCCTCTTTCCTCCAGACGCAGAGGATGTCCCCTCGTCACAGTCACAGTCCTGGGGATAAATAGATCATGGGAGAGATCTCTGTACTGACCTCTGATATAGTTATACATAGTTATTAGATCTCCCCTCAGTCATCTTTTTTCTAAAGTGAATAACCCTAATTTTGATAATCTTTCTGGGTACTGTAGTCCACTCATTCCAGTTATTACTTTAGTTGCCCTCCTCTGAACCCTCTCCAGCTCTGCTATGTCTGCCTTGTTCACAGGAGCCCAGAACTGTACACAGTACTCCATGTGTGGTCTGACTAGTGATTTGTAAAGTGGCAGGACTATGTTCTCATCATGGGCATCTATGCCTCTTTTGATGCAACCCATTATCTTATTGGCCTTGGCAGCAGCTGTCTGACACTGGTTTCTGCAGCTTAGTTTGCTGTTCACTAAAATTCCTAGGTCCTTTTCCATGTCAGAGTTATCCAATATTTTACCATTTAGTATGTACTGGTGATTTGCATTATTCCTTCCCATATGCATAACCTTACATTTGTCTGTGTTAAACCTCATCTGCCACTTCTCTGCCCAAGCCTCCAGTCTATCCAGATCCATCTGTAGCAGTGTACTGTCCACTTCTGTGTTAATTACTTTACACAGTTTAGTGTCATCTGCAAAAATTGATATTTTACTGTGCAAGCTTTCTACAAGATCATTAATAAATATATTGAAGAGAATAGGGCCCAATACTGACCCCTGTGGTTCCCCACTAGTGACAGTGACCCAATCTGAGTATGTACCATTAATAACCACCCTCTGTTTTCTATCACTGAGCCAGTTACTTACCCACATACAGACATTTTCTCCCAGGCCAAGCATTCTCATTTTATATACTAACCTTTTATGTGGTACCATGTCAAATGCTTTGGAGAAGTCCAGATATACGACATCCATTGATTCGCCGCGGTCCAGTCTAGAACTTACCTCCTCATAGAAACTGATTAAATTGGTTTGACATGACCGATCCCTCATGAAGCCATGCTGATATGGAGTAATTTGCTTATTTTCATTGAGGTATTCCAAGATAGCATCTCTTAGAAAACCCTCAAACAGTTTACCCATGACAGATGTTAAACTTATCGGCCTATAGTTCCCGGGCTCTGTTTTTGGACCCTTTTTGAATATTTGCACCGCATTTGCTATGTGCCAATCCTGTGGAACACTCCCTGTCAGTATAGAGTCCTTAAATATCAGAAATAAGGATCTGGCGATGACATTACTTAATTCTCTTAGGATACGGGGGTGTATGCCATCCAGTCCTGGCGATTTGTCTATTTTAATCTTTTTAAGACGCAACTCTACTTCTTCCTGGGTCAGATAGGGCATTTTTAATGGGGAATTTACTTTTACTTTTTACTTACAGTTTATTTCCCTCAGTGAATACAGTGGAGAAAAAGATATTTAGTAGCTTTGCTTTCTCCTCATCGCTCTCTGCAGCTCCCCCCTCGTTACTCTGTAAGGGGCCGACACCTTCAGGTTTATACTTTTTACCATTTATATAATTAAAGAACATTTTAGGGTTAGTTTTACTCTCTTTGGCGATACATCTCTCGGTCTCTAGTTTGGCTGTTTTTATTTGTCTTTTACATATTCTATTTTTTTTCTTATAGTTTTTCAATGCTTCCTCGCGCCCCTCCTGTTTTAGTGATTTAAATGCTTTCTGTTTGTCATTTATTGCTTTCTTTACAGCTCTATTTATCCACATTGGTTTTTTCTTGTTCCTTAACCTTTTATTCCCATAAGGTATGTACCTCTCACAATTAGATATTAGGATGCTTTTAAAAATCTCCTATTTTGTGGCTGTATTTTTATTTTTGAGGACTTTGTCCCAGTTAGTTAGACCTATGGCCTCTTCACAATGGTAAGTATATTGTAAGCTTTCTTGTATAAATGTGCTCTTTCTATTAAAGTGGGTTTGTGGGACCAGCTGGGTCATAGAAAACTCCTTTTAAGGCCCCATTTACACGACCGTATGTTCATTTCCGTATCTTATCCACATTTTTGCGGATAAGATGCGGAACCATACGGACCCATTCATTTTTCCATAGGAGAAAAAAATGCGGAATGCACACCGTGTGCATTCCGCATCCGTATATTACAGAAATTCTCCTGCAAAAAAAAGGAAACATGTCCTATACTTGGCCGCAAAACACGTCCGTAGCCTCATTAAAGTCAATGGGTCCGCAAATTACGGAACACTACGGAAGACTTTCCGTATGTCTTCCGTTCCGTTTTTATATGGACACGGAATACATATGGTCGTGTGAATGGAGCCTAATGATGAAGTTTTTTATGCCCTTGCTATCAATATTATTCAGCAAAATAGTCAAATGTGGGTTTATACCAACTTCAGAGTGAAAATTTGGCCTGCACAACATGACAATCTCCAGTCACATATGTCTAAAAGCAAAGATTGTCTTGCTGGCATATGTTGGACCACTATGTCAAGATACAGTTGCTTCAAGTGTTTTAACCCTTTAAGGATGTGCCTGTTTAAGGCTTCACAGTGCACTGATTTTTTGTTTTTATTTTTCATCTCCACATTTCAAAAGTCATAACTTTTCGATTTTTCTGTTGACATTATTGTTTGAGGGCTTATTTTACGAGACAAGATGTAAACGAAATTTATTGGATCATTTAAACTTTTTTTGTAATAATAAAACTGAAAAGTGGGGCGTGCAAAATTATTCGGCCCCCTTGCATTAATACTTTGCTGTGTCACCTTTTGCTGCAATTACAGCTGCAAGTCGCTTGGGGTATGTCTCTCTCAGTTTTGCACATCTAGAGATTGAAATTCTTGCCCATTCTTCCTTGCAAAACAGCTCGAGCTCTTTGAGGTTGGATGGAGAGCGTTTGTGAACAGCAGTTTTCAGCTCTTTCCACATATTCTCAATTGGATTCAGGTCTGGACTTTGACTTGGCCATTCTAAGACCTGGATACGGTTATTTTTGAACCATTCCATTGTAGATTTTGCTTTATGTTTGGGATCATTGTCTTGTTGGAAGATAAATCGCCGTCCTAGTCTCAGGTCTTTTGCATACTCCAACAGGTTTTCATCCAGAATGGTCCTGTATTTGGCTCCATCCATCTTCCCATCAATTTTAACCATCTTCCCTGTCCCTGCTGATGAAAAGCAGGCCCAAACCATGATGCTGCCACCACCATGTTTGACAGTGGGGATGGTGTGTTCAGGATGATGAGCTGTGTTGCTTTTACGCCAAATATATCGTTTTGCATTGTTTCCAAAAAGTTGGATTTTGGTTTCATCTGACCAGAGCACCTTCTTCCACATGTTTGTTGTGTCTCCCAGGTGGCTTGTGGCAAACTGTAAACAAGACTTTTTATGGATATCTTTGAGAAATGGCTTTCTTCTGGCCACTCTTCCATAAAGGCCAGATTTGTGAAGTGTTCAACTGATTGTTGTCCTATGGACAGACTCTCCCACCTCAGCTGTAGATCTCTGCAGTTCATCCAAAGTGATCATGGGCCTCTTGGCTGCATCTCTGATCAGTTATCTCCTTGTTTGAGATGAAGGTTTAGAGGGACGTCCGGGTCTTGGTAGATTTGCAGTGGTCTGATACTCCTTCCATTTCAATATGATCGCTTGCACAGTGCTCCTTGGGATGTTTAAAGCTTGGGAAATCTTTTGGTATCCAAATCCGGCTTTAAACTTCTCCACAACAGTATCACGGACCTGCCTGGTGTGTTCCTTGGTCTTCATGATGCTCTCTGTGCTTTAAACAGAACCCTGAGACTATCACAGAGCAGGTGCATTTATACGGAGACTTGATTACACACAGGTGGATTCTATTTATCTTCATCAGTCATTTAGGACAACATTGGATCATTCACAGATCCTCAATGAACTGGAGTGAGTTTTCTGAACTGAAAGTAAATGGGCCGAATAATTTTGCACGCCCCACTTTTCAGTTTTATTATTACAAAAAAGTTTAAATGATCCAATAAATTTCATTGCACTTCACAATTGTGACCCACTTGTTGTTAATTCTTCACCAAAAATTTAAAATGTTATATCTTTTTGTTTGAAGTCTGAAATGTGGAAAAAGATTGAAAAGTTCCAGGGGGCCGAATACTTTCGCAAGGCACTGTATATGACATGCATGAAAATATGGTCATTTACATGAGGCCTAAATAAACAGAATTCCTATTAGGTCCTGCCAAATAAACATACATATGTGCCAGGCCTAGGGCAATTTTTAGGCCCCTGGCTGCCATCCTAAACCCTCAGCACCCTACAATTGCATCACAGGGGATGTCGATAGAATGAGAGAGGAAGCTCTTTCCCTCTCCAACCACTTAGATGCTGCGGTCAGCATTGATTGCAGCATCTGGAGGGTTTTAATGAACAAGATCAGAGTTAGCTCCGATCCCTGCCATTAGAGTGTCATCTCTATAATACAGCTGCCACCTACCAGTGTCAGTGCAAGAACAGCTTGTGTGCCTGTGCCTTCACAGTGCATTAACTAGCTGCTTGCAGACATAATAATACAGCGCTACAGCTGGAATGGGTTAAAAGTTGAGTACAGATTTCAATACAACCGTATGCAAACAAAAACCTGTGCTACATGCTATGTATTTTATTTTTCTGAAGGTTATTGGCAGATGTTTGCGACTGTATAGTTCTCATTGGTCATGCCAAATGCAATGAACAGATCCCAAGCACGTCGGGACGCTGAGACATGGAATTATGAACATATTTGATAGCAGAAGGTCATATGTGTCAGTTATCATATGCATTCATACAATGCTGCTCCTTCTCTCCTATATTTATTCATCCTTTCTTATCGTGAACATTCAATTGTATATTGGATGCTTTGTGTCTGGCCGCCGAGCAGCCCTGTCTGTATGTTAGGTGTGATCTCAGCAGTACTGTAGAGCCCCTGCCAACCCCAGATCCCTTGATCAGTTGTGTGTTGCCTAGCAACCGAGAACAAGGAAATGAGTTGTCCTGTCAAATCCTCTATTCTGTAGTAATTGGAAGAGAAGCGTTTCAGATAAAACATAATCAGGAAGCAAGCGTCGAGATTTTTTAATTCCCTGATTAAATGTTGAAATAAATAGAGTGTTGTGAAAAAGTATTTTCCCCTTATCAATTTCTTGTATTATTTCGTCACACTTTTGTTTTATATTAGACATAGGTAACACTAGTAACAACAAAGACTTATTAATGTCGGTGCCTAAAATTTGTCTAAAAAGGGGCACGATTGTGGCACATATAGGGTTTCTACACTTTTTCCCCGATGTGCTCAAAAAGGGGCAGGGCCTAATGGAAAGGGGTGCGGCTTTCTCTCCAGTTATCCTCTGCAAATTCATTGGAGCAATATAACCCATTTTGTGGACTATTTTTCCAAATCCTGTGCTCTCTAGTGATACATCTGACATATTGCAGCAGTATAAATGCAGCATTTGAATATTCCTGATTGAATGGATACAAAATGATCTAGGACATAATCTGAATACTGTAAAAAATGACTGGGATCATGACTGTCAAAAAAAAGGAAAAAACAAACAAACTACAATATGAATAATAAGAGGGGTTTTCAGTCAGCACATCCCAATGCGCAGGTGCACGTTGCTATGGCTGATTGCAATGAGAAGGAAAATACATACAATGCAACTGCACACTGCTAACCAGATAAAGCACAAAATGCCATAGAGATATGAAGTATTCTGGAGCTAATGCTATGTTTGTTTGGTAAATTAGAGATTCTTGGCAAATATATTTTGTACAAAATTATCTGGGCCCGTTCACCAAATCGTCCAGGTGATCTCTGTAGAACGGGAACCTAACACTATTTCCTACCTGCCATGTGCCAACCCTTGGCTTCCTTATAATCAGGGGGTGTTTGGTTCCACATGCATGCTGGGTCCCTTCTGCCTTCTGCCATTTGTAGTGTTTCAAAGGCCTCCACTAATACAGGGATGCAGGTACCAAGCATGCATGCCAAGTCCACTCGGCTTTATAGTTACACTAGTTATAATCAGCCTATGGAGCAGGCGGGGCTAGTCAGGAGTGCATGACCAAATGGAGTAGCCACACCTCCAATACAAACATAGAAAGAAAAAAATAAGAGGGGTTTTCAGTCAGCACATCCCAATGCGCAGGTGCACGTTGCTATGGCTGATTGCAATGAAAAGGAAAATACATACAATGCAACCGCACACTGCTAACCAGATAAAGCACAAAATGCCATAGAGATATGAAGTATTCTGGAGCTAATGCTATGCTTGTTTGGTAAATTAGAGATTCTTGGCAAATATATTTTGTACAAAATTATCTGGGCCCGTTCACCAAATCGTTAAGGTGATCTCTGTAGAACGGGAACCTAACACTATTTCCTACCTGTCATGTGCCAACCTTGGCTTCCATATAATAAGGGGGTGTTTGGTTCCACATGCATGCTGGGTCCCTTCTGCCTTCTGCCATTTGTAGTGCTTCAAAGGCCTCCACTAATACAGGGATGCAGGTACCAAGCATGCATGCCGAGTCCACTCGGCTTTATAGTTACACTAGTTAAAATCAGCCTATGGAGCAGGCGGGGCTAGTCAGGAATGCATGACCAAATGGAGTAGCCACACCTCCAATACAAACTTAGAAAGAAAAAAATAAGAGGGGTTTTCAGTCAGCACATCCCAATGCGCAGGTGCACGTTGCTATGGCTGATTGCAATGAAAAGGAAAATACATACAATGCAACCGCACACTGCTAACCAGATAAAGCACAAAATGCCATAGAGATATGAAGTATTCTGGAGCTAATGCTATGCTTGTTTGGTAAATTAGAGATTCTTGGCAAATATATTTTGTACAAAATTATCTGGGCCCGTTCACCAAATCGTCCAGGTGATCTCTGTAGAACGGGAACCTAACACTATTTCCTACCTGTTATGTGCCAACCTTGGCTTCCATATAATCAGGGGGTGTTTGGTTTCACATGCATGCTGGGTCCCTTCTGCCATTTGTAGTGTAGTACCAAGCATGCATGCCGAGTCCACTCGGCTTTATAGTTACACTAGTTAAAAACAGCCTATGGAGCTGGCGAGGCTAGTCAGGAGTGCATGACTAAATGGAGTAGCCACACCTCCAATACAAACTTAGAAAGAAAAAAATAAGAGGGGTTTTCAGTCAGCACATCCAGAAGGCAGAAGGCAGAAGGGACCCAGCATGCATGTGGAACCAAACACCCCCTGATTATATGGAAGCCAAGGTTGGCACATAACAGGTAGGAAATAGTGTTAGGTTCCCGTTCTAGAGAGATCACCTGGAAGATTTGGTGAACGGGCCCAGATAATTTTGTGCAAAATATATTTGCCAAGAATCTCTAATTTACCAAACAAGCATAGCATTAGCTCCAGAATACTTCATATCTCTATGGCATTTTGTGCTTTATCTGGTTAGCAGTGTGCAGTTGCATTGTATGTATTTTCCTTTTCATTACAATATGAATAATACCTGACCTATCCACATGCAGGGCCGGACTGGGGTGCCTAGGGCACAGCAGCAAAATACATTTTAGGGGACAAATATTACCAGACCCCTGTTTGTAAATCCCAAAAATTGTGAAAACTTTTTCAGTAGTAGCCCGCTGTCTAGCCCGTGCCTCAGACTGTCCTATCCTGGAGACCTTGTCAGTATCCTGCTGACTGGCTATTGCCTTGAACTAGGACTTAGGCCTTGTTCACATGTCAGTTATTTGATCAGTTATTTCCATCAGTTATTGTCGACCAAAACCAGGCAAGGGTCAAAAACACAGAACAGGAGGAAATCTTTCCATTATACCGTATCTCTGTGCAGCCTCCACTCCTGGTTTTGGCTCATAAAAAACTGATGGAAATAACTGACCAAACAATTGATGTGTGAACTGGCCCTTAGCGATCTGATTCTGGAACACATGCTCACACAGAGGCCGGCAGAAGCAACATGATTGATGAAAAAGGGTGCTGGCTGCTCTGTCTCTGTTGCTAAAAGTCATCTCAGCCACCCGATGTATCTATAATAATAAACTGGGTAGTTTGATAAAAAAGCTACCCAGTTTTTTATGGACACATAGGCTGGTTGAGATGTTATATGCTGTCTATCTGTATGTAGTGCTTCAGTCTACTGTGTCATGTGCCACTTGTGGAAGGGCTGGAGGACTGGGGTCCACCCTTGCTCAGGGGCCCACCAGGGAATTCCCCTATTCTTCTGTGGGCCAGTCCAACCTTGTCCGCATGTTAATACAAGGCAACCCAAGTTACCTGAACATGAAGTATTAGGAAAAGGGGTCAACAAGGCAGGTCCAGTATTCCCAATGAATTAACTATAGCTACTGAAGGAGCCACATAATATTACATTTTCTGCAGTGCTTCATCAGGCTTATCATCATCATTCATCATCAGGCTTAAAGGGGTTGTCCTATCTCAGACAATGGGGGCATATTACTGACAGAACAGTCTTTTCTCACCTAAAGTCATCGTTTCCGCCGAAGTCACTCTCATCATCCGCTACACTTGCACTTGCAAGTTGCTTGCAGAGGAATTAAATCCCAACTCACATGGCACAGGACACTCAAGTTTCTCTGCTGGGCACTAGGCAATCCAATCAGCAGCAGGCTGTGCAAACACTGCTAATGCTGATTGGCCAGCCTGGCGTCCAGCAGCGAGACAATATACAGCGCTAGTCAGGACTCCAGGGGGTGCAGTGCTAGCTGTTAATGATGTGCAGAGTAAAGGGGGCCCTAAGAATAAGATAGAGGAAGCAGGGAGCTGACCTACCATTCCATTTATTTAGGGACACAGGATCCCCATTCTAATGATTATGGGGGAACCAAAAATCCCCACTGATCAGATACTTATCCCCTATCCTCTAGGTAGGGGATTAAAAAAATAAGCTGAGCTGTAAAACCAAGAAAAGCCATCACTATCTGATCAGCAAGGGTCTGACACTCTGCACCCCCATCCAGTTGACTATGAAGATTCATAAATAGGCTCAGACACACCACTACTTAATATACACTGACTTCTTTATTAACTGCAAGGTATTAAATATACAGTAGATGTTCTCATTAGAAGTCAGGGCATAGTCTTAAATGTGGCCCTGTTGATGATGGGCCTTTGACTCATGAAGAATCGGGCCTCAGCACTCAGGAGAGGAAAAACCCCCAGTGGAGGAAACCTCTAGGGAACCATGGCTGAAGGACTGCCCTTACCCTAGGCGGTGGAGGAAAACGATGGCACTTGACAAGGATGGTAGATTTTTCCTTGAATCAAAGGTGAATGTCAAGTGTGTTAACTCCTGCAGAGACCAAGCCTGGAATCTGCCTTTTGATGCAGCAGGAAACTTATTTCTTCGGTGAATACATCTGACTGCAAAAAGTCCGGTGAATGACAAATCCAGTGGTGAATGCAGAGACCGAGCCCGGAATCTGCCTTTTAATGCAGCAGGAAACTCACTTCTTTGGTGAATACATCTGTCTGCGGAAAGTCTGGTGAATATCAAGTCCAGTGGTTATTGCAGAGACCAAGCCTGGAAACTGCCTTTGATGCAGCAGGAAACTCACTTCCTTAGTGAATACGTCTGTCTGCAGAAAGTTCGGTGGGTGAGTGCAGAGACCAAGCCCGGAATCTGCCTCTTGCTGAAGCGCAGGTCATCTGATCCTGACATGGTGGCCACCATGTCACTGACTCGTGGTAGAGTCATCACCACCAGCTGTATCCCATATTCATTGAAGGGACACAGTGAGACCCCCGCTCTGGTACAATGATCTGCAGATGCAAAAAATATAACTAATTATGACTGAACATGGAGCAGCGGAATGTGTCGGACAATTTTCTCCTGGTCACTGTGGGTCATTGTAATCCTTTTAACTGTATTAAACTTGGGCCCAGGTTTCTAACAGCAATACCAACGCTTATCAATATCATTGACTGTTATAGCTGTTATTCTTGTTCTGGGACGCACTGATGTATCCTACATAAACAGAATACACCTTATAATCGTGGGTTGATTTATTTTCATATATTTTTTACAGGGTTTGGAGCTCAATTTTCCAGATACAAATTGCCAAAACCCCTGCTTTCTTACACACTTCCATAGTTAGAATTCTGGGAGCCATTGCTCAAGGTAATCTACATGTCAAGGTCATCTTCATGGAGATTCTAAACCCTAAATTATTCATCATTCTGGTGTCTCTGGTGTCATAAATCTCATCACATTTTATGACTCCAGTAACAAGGATCTTACCTTATTTAGGGATCTTTTTGGTTCTTAAGACCAACACCTTCAAGCAGGGGTCACTGTTGAAGATCAGGAGATGGTTTATTTTGTGCCTCATTTTTTCTCAGACCTCTTGTGATCCAAACTGCTGCGATTGCCTTCTTAACCCCAGGCTGTTTTTATTTCCAGTGGTGACCAGTGGATACAGCTGTGTCCAAATTATACAGAAAAGACCATAAATATCAAGAAGCAGAAAAATCACAAATCATCAATATGCCCAATGAAGATACAAGGTCTTCTATCCTGTCCCGGTCCATATCATCTGACAGTCTGACACATGTTCCTGGGACACAATTGCCTCATAATCAGGTCTATGGAAGCGATTCTTCCCATAGAAATGAATGGGGCGGTGAGGTGTAATTACACCTACTCACCACTACCCCTGTTACGGCCAGCATGTAAACAGTGAAGAGGAGGCAGCGCTGGTACGGCGCGCGCCTCCTCTTCAAACAGCTGATCGGCAGGGGTGCCGGGTGTCGAACCCCTGCCGATCTGATATTGATGACCTATCCTGAGGATAGGTCATCAATATATATAACTTGGAAAACCCCTTTAAATGTTCTGCCCAAGCTGAGCTCAGTCTATAGCACTACCATTTTTAATATTTGTGTATGACTTAATAACAATTATATTTTAATAAGAATTGCTGACTAACCACTCCTTTTGTTTGCTAGTTATTACTTTATGTTTGAGTTAGTACTATATCCATTCCAATATAGAAACTCTCTATGTAACTTTGAATATATGTGCATTTTCTATTACAATAGGTGTATTATATAATTGTCATACAGGGGCGTAGCTAAAGGCTCATGGGCCCTGGTGCAAAAGTTCATCTTGGGTCCCCCTTCCCTCAGTGCTTTGTGGTCAGGGGCAGGGGTGCACATAGCCTTCGTGCTGCCTGAGGCAAAAATTGAAACAGTCTTCCCCCCTCATGCCAAATTCTTTACCAGGTCCCTCCAGCCAGGTGTATAACTTGACCAGCATGCACTTTCTATATTACCAGTGTCTTCTTATGTGGCCCAAGGGTCTTGAGCCCCCTCAGGCTCCTGGGCTCGGTAGCGCCTGCTACCTCTGCACCCCCTATAGCTACTCCCCTGCTGTCATACCTTCCAGCTAACAGTAGTTATGACTCCTTATTGCCCCCACAAAGTAGAATGCTTGCATAATGTCTTCAAACAGTAGTTATGTCCCCCTTAGCATAATGCTGTCCCCTTAGAATAGTGCTGCCCCTTAGTGCCCAGCCAATGACTGTGCTGCCCCTTTAGTGCCCCCTTATAGTAGTGCTGCCCTTCTAGTGCCCACTTAAAGAAGTGCTAACCCCTTAGTGCCCCCTTACAGTAGTGTTGCCCCCTTAGTGCCCCCTTAAAGTAATGTTGCCCCCTTAGTGCCCCTTACAGTAATGTTGCCCCCTTAGTGCCCCTTAAAGTTGTGTTGCTCCCTTAATGCCCCTTACAGTTGTGTTTCCCCCTTAGTGCCCCTTACAGTAGTGTTGCCCGCTTACAGTAGTGTTGCCCCTTACAGTAATGTTTATCCCTTAGTGCCCCTTACAGTAGTGTTGCCCCCTTAGTGCCTCCTTACAGTAGTGTTGCCCCCTTAGTGCCTCCTTACAGTAGTGCTACCCCTTTGTGCTCCCATCACAGTTGTAGGGTAGATCACATATTGTTTTAGAAATTACAGTTTGTCTTGTCAATGATGGGACAGGGCAGAGCTGGGATGAGACTATAGGTCCGGTGTACTCCTGTGTAGACATTTGCTCCTTCTCATTGTGTACACCCAGGGGCATACCTAGCCTTTCTGCTGCCTGAGGCAAAAACTGAAACAGCGCCCCCCCCATGCCAATTTCTTAACCTAACCCCTTTGCCACAATGAAAGTGCTCATTGCCCATGGCACTTCTGCTGCCCCCCCTCTTGCTCCTTCATGGTGCTGCCTGAGGCGATCGCCTCACCTGGCCTCATTGGTGGTGCACCCCTGCGTACCCCAAGCTAATACAGATGCCTACATTACACTTCAAGGGGAAGCCGTTGAGCTTATCGCCTCAGGCAGGAGAACACTGAGGGACTGACTCCCAATACTACATAAAAGCCTTAGAAGAACTAAGCCTGTAAAACATGCACAGTATGAGAGTTTCTCTATGATTTATGTGCTGTCAGGGCCTGATGTCTCTATTTACTCCATTATTCATTCCCAGCACCAGTTCTGATCGGAATGAGCACTCACTTTTACAAGCATTGCGGATGACATGACAACTATTCATTAAATTAAAAGCACCCCAGACATTAAAATGATTCTTTGTCCAGAATGTCATCAAAGACAGCATGCATGGTTATTACTTTTTTTGCTTGCATACCTAAGAATACAATGTCCATAAACTTGTAGATGAAGATTATATGTCCATTTACCATGTACAGTATTTTGTATGCTATAGAACCGGTTTTCCTTAACCACATGTATTATTCAGAATAAGTCAGGTTATAAAATAAGGTAAATACTACTGTAAGGGAGTAAGGGAGCAACACTACTGTAAGGGGCACTAAGGGGGCAACACAACTGTAAGGGGCACTAAGGGGGAAACATTACTGTAAGGGGGCAACAATACTGTAAGGGGGCACTAAGGGGGCAACACAACTGTAAGGGGCATTAAGGGGCATTTCCTTAACCACCTGTATTATTCAGAATAAGTCAGGTTATAACATAAGGTAAACACACATTCCACTACTGATTAATGCCCTTTCATGATGGCTTTTTTGTCCATTATATCTATATTAAGTACTCTTTTTCAATGACCCTTGGGCCATTTTTCCACTGCCCCATTTGCTAAAAGTTGTTCCTTTAGAGGGTCCTGACCACGTTTTCACCTCCAGTAGAAGGGGAGATAATCCCAACTAAGACTGGGCCCCCTTCTGCCCTGGGCCCCATAGCAGTCGCATGGTCTGCCGCTATGGTAGTTATGCCCCTGAGTAGGGACCAGGTTTATATGTATGTATGTACAATCACATTTCATGAAGACAACAATAATTAATGTAACAAATATGTTTTGTTCACACTTACATCATGGACTTCAACGGGGTCTGCTGTTGTGGTATATCATTTTGATGGGAAGAACAACTCTTCCTACGCTTTCTAACTGAGCTTCCTGTGCAAATGTGAACATAAGGTAATTCAGCTCTCAAGGCGGTAAAAGGGCTTATTTCCCTCAGGTGAACAAAAACCTATCTACATCTTTGTCTGGACTTTATTCTGCAAATTCTGGCCTTGCTCTATAAGAAATCAGCTCTCCATGCACTGACTTCCTGGTGATCCTGTGATAGAGTTGTGATATAGACAGAAACTAGTCTGAGGAGGCAGAGCGGCAGGAGAAGATGAGACAGGGCATTTGTCTCAGACTACCTAAGAGTCCCTGTAGGCACTGTTGCTAACTTGAAGTCACAAATCACACCTTCACCATATGATTTATGTTTTTAAAAAACGGATGTGGATCTGTTGTGTCTACAGAACCGATTTGGCTTGGAACTACTCTTAAAGTTGTTCTCCTGGTGGCCCCCTCTGCTGCAGGGGAACCACCAGGCCTCTACCTCTTGTAGAGGTCTCCGTTGACGTCACAACGGGTGTACTGTGACGTCATCGGCGCAGGCGCAGTGAGGTAGTCGGGAGCCCGGCAGCCAGTGGCACTCACTGTGCCTGCGCCAATTGAAGGCCGCATGGCGCAGGCGCGTGATTTGCAGCACGGACAGGGCCGGCAGCAGATAGAGCGAGCTTCCTGGCCCTGTCCATCACGAGCACGGAGGCGTAACTAGAGGTGGGGAAACGGCTCTACTAGGTGCAGGGTTACCGCCCCTTGCACCTAGTAAGCCTAATTTGCATAACTTAAAAGTGTGTTTTTTACAAAAACGGGGGCACCAAAAGAAAAACTGATTAACAGATTGGGCATCAGGTGACATTTGCACATTGCAAATGTCATCCTGTTTGATATGCCCAAAACTGGTGACAGAAACCCTTTAAATAATTTTAAAAAATTGTAACTTTTTTTTTCTTTTTTAAGTCATCCTGGGTGACTATAACTGGCAATCATTAGATTACCCATTGTGTTTATTGACAGATATATAGCCATCACTGAACACTTCATTTTCAATATAAAAATACAGTGCTGCCGCCTAGTGGCCTGTATTGGTATATTCCTCTAATAGCTGTTGAAGCCTGCTTGAGGCTTCGGGCTATTAATATAGTGTAACATGTTCCCTCATACTGGAGCGGGAGCGTGTGGCTCCCGTTTCCGGATTGCACAGATACCGTGGTCACATTTGACCACAGCATGTGAGGGGGGGAAATGTATGATATCAACCTTATGGCTGATCGCATACATGTGCCGTGGGTGTCTGCTGTTTTAGACAGCAGAAACCTGGCAGCTATGGCGCCCCCTGCATGCGCGAGCGGGTGCCATGTTTAAAGACACTACATGTATGGCAGATGTCTTGAAGGGGTTAATATATGCAAATAAGTCTCTAGGAGCAACAAGGTTGTTTCCATTACTCCTAGAGGCTCTGCACTCTCTGCAACTGCTGCGCCCTCTGCACTTTGATTGACAGGACCAGGCAGTGGAAATGTAATCACACCTGGCCCTGTCAAGCAGAAGCAGAGGGTGCTTCTACAGATATATATATATATATATATATATATATATATATATATATATATATATAGTACAGACCAAAAGTTTGGACACACCTTCTCATTCAAAGAGTTTTCTGTATTTTTATGACTATGAAAATTGTAGATTCACACTGAAGGCATCAAAAGTATGAATTAACACATGTGGAATTATATACTTAACAAAAAAGTGTGAAACAACTGAAAATATGTCTTATAGGTATAGGTTATATATAGGTTCTTCAAAGTAGCCACCTTTTGCTTTGATTACTGCTTGGCACACTCTTGGCATTCTCTTGATGAGCTTCAAGAGGTAGTCACCTACCTCTTTTCACTTCACAGGTGTGCCCTGTCAGGTTTAATAAGTGGGATTTCTTGCCTTATAAATGGGGTTTAACCACAGGTGTAGGTAGCGATACTGGATACCATCTGGATATTCATCCTCCCCATGGAAGATTACTTTCAGCATCACTGGTGCCTAAAACATGCAGAGTCCACTATGGGTCATTGGTGAGCATTTTCCTGTAGCATTTATTAACGTGCCAGGTAACAATCCCATTCATTGCAATATGATAATTGTTTATTTGGTGACAGTACTGTATAATTTTATAAACACATCTTGGCTTTCATAATTATTATTTTATTATTTGGACGGTACTACAGTAGTTTATACAGAACTATAGGAGGAATATATATGAAATACAGGTATGTGGTCACCAGCACGTTGCCTTAGTTCTCCATGCAGCAACAAATACAAACTAATCTCCAAAGACTCTCATTAAACATTCTAGGTGAAGGCCTGCGCTGGAGTGGAACATCACTTCTCACAGCCAGCTTATCCAATAACATTTTGCAACCCACAGAGGAATGCTTGACAACACCCAAGTAAGAGAAACATTTCAACTCGCAATGAACTTTAACTCTATAAATTGTGGTTTTGCATTGAAATGATTTCTTAGCTCATCCTAGACAAAACTCATATTTCTTTGCATGTCCAGATGTCACTCATATGGAATCAATTTCGTGGGAGCAAACTACACATTCTCAAAAGACATGACAATGCCTGCAGTTTATTAACTGGTCCATGGCTCCTAGATTTTGGAGAAGGAACAGGTTTGTGCAATCCATTGCATATTATGTCCAGGGGTGTAACTAGAAATCACTGCGACCCACACCAAATTTTTGAAGGCCCCCCAATCATTTATTTTTGCAATCCCCTCCTCCCGTACAACCCCAACCCCTGTAGCTAGTGTAGAATGCTCTTTTAGATGAAACCCAGCAGCCGCTCTATCTGTTTCCTACATGTATATACTGTATATAATGTCAGTATGTAATACTATTGAGGAGGTCCTGACAATAAAATCTGTTAATCTCCCTCCTGGGTGGGCCCCTTCTGAGTTTGGCCCCCAAAGCAGCCAGCCTGCTTCCCCTATAGCTACCCCCCGATTATGTCCCAGTAACCGTGTTGGCAAAGGTGCTTGTATAAGCAACTGTAGCGCCAAGTGCCTCCATAATAGAGTCAAATAGAAAGACAATAACAGTGCCAACTATTATTTAACCACAATACCAGCCAGCCACAAAAATACACAGTAACGTTCTCCACATGGAAAGTTACCTAGGTATGCATTTTCCTTTGACAGAGATTGGCACATGAGGAAAAAGTCTGCCTGCCTGTATTGTGAATCTAGTACCACCCTGTTGAGTTACGTTGGAGGCATGACCATTTTTAAAGGGAGTCTGTCATCTATTTTGGCTTTGCTAAACTGCTGACAGTGCTGGGTAGGGGCCGTGGAAAACAGTATAAACACACCTTTTGTGGAGCTTTTAATATCAGGCATAGTGTGTATATGATGTGTTATTCTGCCAACTTTTGCTCTTGCAATCATGCTGGAGGCGGGGCTTAACTGTGAAGTGCTCTCTGCACTGAGCCCCTTTATATCCCCTTCCCTCTTACACTACTCCTTGTTACAGACAATGGCTGTGGAGCCACTATGCCAACTAACCGGTTTGACTTAGGGCTAGTCCTGAGGAGTCCCTTGGTGTTCACCCTATAACCACTATACAGGGATTTGGTCTTTAATGCAGGGGAACCACCAGGCCACTAACTCTTGGAATAGCCCTGGTGTGGTTGGCAGCTGACACACAGGGGTGAGAGTCTCCGGTGCAAAGCACCAAAGGCACAGATAAGAAACACAGACAAAACCAGGTGGAGAATAGACTGGCAGAGTACATGAATCCAAGGCAAACATAGGCTGAACCAGACAAGGTCAGACAAACAGAGAACATACCAGCTCACAGAACAGACACAGGGTAATGGCAGACAGAACTAGGACAGAATTTAGACACAGACAGACACTGAACAAATCCAAACACAATCTGGAGTGACCAGGCAGAAAGATAAAAGCTCCAAGGCAGAACAAGCAGTCAGAATCTGACAGAATTTGTTGTACAACCTGGGGTAGGACACACAACTCCGAAAATATATAGCAGGCTAAACAAACTCATTGCTCAAACAGGTGCACACACACATAGTCCGGAGGGGTTATCCCTAGCAATACTGAACTGAAGAGAGATACAAAGCCCTAATTCACACCCACAAGAAGCCGACACCAGAATGCACAGAACAGTGGCAACCTGAACCGCCATCAAACACAATGGCCCTATTCCAAACCCACAAGAAGCCGGCTCCTGAGCTCTCAGAACAATGGCGACCAGTAAACCTCCATTATAACACTCCTGATGAGAAAGGCTCCACAAAGGGTTATGCTTGCACTGCTCTCCCCAGCTCCGACCTAGAGATGTCAGCAGCTTAGCATGGTCAATAGGGCTGACTCCCTTTAAATAATTATTATGAATAATTACCATCAATACTTTTAAATATTTTTAAAAATACATTTTGACAATAATATGAAGGAACTTTTTGTATTTTTATTTCTGGGTTTTTCCATACAATGAGCCTAAAAGCAAATAAATGTAACAGAAAATCAGAAATAAGTTATGTTTGATCTGACTTGAAATATGAGGTTTATGCCTACACATGTGCATGACCAAGTTATATTTGATCTGACTCAAAGAAAATAGTACTATGAAGTCTATGCCTACGCACGTGCCGTTAAAACTAGTTAAACAAGTGGACTGGCAGAACTTCACAGGAAAGTGGCGGGCCTGTATTTACTGTAAGGGCATATTAGGTGCTTCCCTGGAGCTGCACACTGTACAGGGGAAACCGCCAAACTGAATCTTATATTTCTTTTCATCCTTTAGCTTTTTATTTATTTAGTTTTTGCAATTCAGACTATTGAATGGAGTTTTCTAGTTTTCTGTAAATCAAGCTCCATCACTGTATAATGAAAATCGATCTTAGGTAACTTGGCAACAGAACAGAAGAGGACGGATGGATAGATAGATAGATAGATAGATAGATAGATAGATAGGGAGCAACTGACAGGGAATTGGTCATTGATAGGCAGCAGTGTCATGGTCAGATTTCTAGTGAGCACTACACTCCATGGAGCCGGGATACAACTACAGGGTGGGCCATTTATATGGATACACCTAAATAAAATGGGAATAGTTGGTGATATTAAGTTCCTGTTTGTGGCACATTAGTATATCGGAGGGGGGAAACTTTTCAAGATGGGTGGTGACCATGGCGGCCATTTGAAGTCGGCCATTTTGGATCCAACTTTAGTTTTTTCAATGGGAAGAGGGTCATGTGACACATCAAACTTATTGAGAATTTCACAAGAAAAGCAATGGTGTGCTTGGTTTTAACGTAACCTTATTCTTTCATGAGTTATTTACAAGTTTCTGACCACTTATAAAATGTGTTCAAAGTGCTGCCCATTGTGTTGGATTGTCAATGTAACCCTCTTCTCCCACTCTTCACACACTGATAGCAGCACCGCAGAAGAAATGATAGCACAGGCTTCCAGTATCCATAGTATCTCGTATCTTCACAGCATAGACAATTGCCTTCAGATGACCCCAAAGATAAATGTCTAAGGGGGTCAGATCGGGAGACCTTGGGGGCCATTCAACTGGCCTACGACGACCAATCCACTTTCCAGGAAACTGTTCATCTAGGAATGCTTGGACCTGACACCCATAATGTGGTGGTGCACCATCTTGCTGGAAAAACTCAGGGAACGTGCCAGCTTCAGTGCATAAAGAGGGAAACACATCATCATGTAGCAGTTGAATGGCCCCCAAGATCTCCCGATCTGACCCCCTTAGACTTTTATATCACAGAGGGACCACTAAAACACAACTTTTAATACAAAACAATAATAAAATATGGTGCCAAACAAAACATACATAGATAGGGGATAGTAAAGCCAGACTGAGGACAAATGAGATATGATGATAATATCGAGGGGCTAAGGAAGGACTAACCCTAAGGCTAACCCTGACAGGCTGGATACACTGCCTGATTATGGAATAGCCGCCCCGACAGGGGCAATCCCGTGTCCCGAACCTCCTAGATTCCCTAGAGCGGCCCTAACACAGGATAGGTCCCAAAAACCCTAGATCACCACAGTGAACACAAACACTTATTGTCAATCAGTCTCAATAATCATGTCAATAGTATATCACTGAAGGCGGGGTCATTGTAACCATAACTCTGTACAAACGTAATTGTTTGATCGGGAACAGCCCCTGTCGTGTATTCGATAGGAGGTCCCAATTGCACAGAATTGGTTACCAGGACCCTGGTATTGAAGTTACAAATAAGGTAATAAAAGTAAACACCTAAATTACAAGATTATATCAAATCACAATATCCACATGGTTGGTTGTTTAAGAACAGACCAGAATAATAAGAGGCCTTATACTATACCAATTCCCGACACGTTTCACTGTGTCTGTACAGAAGCACAGATCATCAGGGGAAATTCAAAACATACAGGACAAGGGACAAAGTCCCAAAAGGGCAGTAGGTATATATCTGCCGAAATGAGATAACAAACAATACCAATAAACGTAAGGGCACAAAAATCAATAGATATGTCTATGATGATAGCAGTGACCAATACATAGATGAAAAACAAACAAAAAATGGGTGGATTGATATATCTCGCCAATATGAAGAATGTGGTTCAAGTTGTGATAATCTTTAGACCCAGATTAGACTTATGGAGTTACAATGATTTATACTCCCGGGATTACCAGCTATACACATAAAGGTAGCCATAGCATATGAACCCTATGATGTTGGAGATAGGTATACTATGTAAGAATCCTCACCTAGTATGTGACAATAGATATATACATCGCGCAAAGCCAAAATGGGCAAGTACTAGAACCCCCATAGAACACACATTGATGATACAGTGTCCTACATTGTATAGGGATACACAGTATATACTTGCGTCCCCCAGATATAATAAAGTCCTCTAAGCGGATAGCCACATCTCAGTAAAGGCCGCCGATACCAGGGCTTCAGATCGTCCGTACGGTGTAAAGAAGACAGAGGAGACTTTTATCTTTGGGGTCATCTGAAGGCAATTTTCTATGCTGTGAAGATACGAAATGTGCAGCACCTGAAACTACGGATACTGGAAGCCTGTGCTAGCATTTCTTCTGCGGTGTTGCTATCAGTGTGTGAAGAGTGGGAGAAGAGGGTTACATTGACAATCCAACACAATGGGCAGCACTTTGAACACATTTTATAAGTGGTCAGAAACTTGTAAATAACTCATGAAAGAATAAAGTTACGTTAAAACCAAGCACACCATTGTTTTTCTTGTGAAATTCTCAATAAGTTTGATGTGTCACATGACCCTCTTCCCATTGAAAAAACTAAAGTTGGATCCAAAATGTCTGACTTCAAAATGGCCGCCATGGTCACCACCCATCTTGAAAAGTTTCCTTCCTCCCATATACTAATGTGCCACAAACAGGAAGTTAATATCACCAACCATTCCCATTTTTTTTAGGTGTATCAATATAAATGGCCCATCCTGTAGATCAACAGAGACTAAAGACAGAAGTACTGAGTTCTGATACATGGAAATCTGTTAGCTAACACTAAGCTAATCTGTAAGGCTACTTTCACATTAGTGTTTATATATTCCGGTATTGAGATCCGTCATAGGGGCTCAATACCGGAATAAAACGCTTCAGTTTTGTCCCCATTCATTGTCAATGGGGACAAAACTGAACTAAAGAGAACAGAGCACTCCTAAAAGCATTCCATTCAGTTCTCTTCAGTCTCCAGACAGGAGAGCAAACCGCAACATGCTGCGGTTTGCTCACCGGTCTGGGCATCCGCACCAAGACGGATCCGGAATGACCCCCATTGCAATTCAATGGGGACGGATCCGTTCGGTGTGACACAATAGTAAACGGATCCGTCCTCCATTGACTTTCAATGGAGTTCATGACGGATCTGTCACCATGGATTTGCTTGTAAAAATATTGCAGGGTTTTACAGTACCATAAAGGTGGATGAGAATTAGGTAAATTGTATGCTTTTTCCTAGCATGCCACATTAAACCAATAAACCAATGCACTGAAGCACTAATTCACACGTCGCTTTATATCCCACAATATCACCATGATAATTCAAATACTACAAATACAACAGCCCATATCTGGGGTTTGCAGTTTGGTCTGAAGCCAGACTTGTCACATTAGGGAAAGATTAATTGCTGCCTTTACCTGGCAGAAGGCAGCTGATGTGGCATAATCAGCCAGAATCAAGAAAAGAGTCCCCTAGGAGGAATCCTCAGGGTATAGATACTAATTCAGACCAAATAGTCTACCGACTATAACAAACCCTTTTAGGGATCCCCCTATCTTGTCCTTAATATTCAGGACTAAAACTTAACTTTTATTGCTAAAATTTAATATCTAAGCAAAAAGAAGAAAAGATAAAACTATCAGCTGAAAAAAATGCCCCTATGCTGCCAATGTATGTCTTTATTTAGGAAGGACACCTTCCATTCACTATTGTGTATGGCAGCTAGTCTGGACCGTAGTGGTAAAATATAAGATCTGTATAGTTGAATTGACCGTTATGTCACTGACCGCGAGGTGTGTTTATTGTAATATATAAGTGCGGTTATATCTAACGGCCAAGTCACAGATGTTTGGGGGGGAAAAAAGGATATATGTACTGGTGCTTGGGTGTGGACACTCTTATATTTATTATTTTGTATTGTTTGCAACTTTGTACTTGGAGTTACTTGATTAAAGGCATCCTCTGACTACTTGGCAATCAGCTGGCTAAAATCTAAGATACGCGACACCCTCCCGACATGTTTCGCTGCGTTTGCAGCTTTGTCAGGGGTTAAGGTGTATATGACGCGCGGCGACATCCACCAATCTATTTACAGGGAAACAGATTCCTCCCCTTGTCAATCAAGCCATTCACAGGCAACCACAATGATTGGCAGCTCTCTTAGCCAAACAACGATTTTTCATCCATCTCTTAGTTATAAGAGTGATGGATACATTTTATCCTTTACCTGCATCCTTATAAGGCAATCTATGACTGCCAAGAAAGATGCTTCATAATCATGCGTAACATATAGAGCTAATTTGCTCAAGTACACACCTAATGTATCCAAAACCCACTACCTAAATAGGTCTCACATGGCCACATGTAGCAATTTGTGGTACATGTAACAATAATTACAGCCAGTGTTGGATAACATAGCTGGCGATTTAAACTTCTCATAACAGCAATTATGGCCAGTGATATACTATAAGAACTGGATGAAGTCGACCTAAGATGTTATTTATTTTAGGATCAGTGGATGTCCTTCTTTTTAATTGCTCATTCATTATTTCTTAGATAATACTGCGACAATACTGTCGCAGGAATGTGTGTGACAGTAATACTGCCACTGATTACCTGATCATTGGGTAATTGGAATATTTTAACAGTTTTAAAACCGTTTGCTGGTGGCATATCGTGTTGTCTAATCATGGTCTGCTGCCGGCAAACAACTAGTCACTATGGGGACAAGCGATGGCATAAGCGATCACTCCTCCCCATACTGAGGAGGAGATAGCTGCATTTAATAGCAGCAGTCTCCTCTGCTAACGAGCAGGCGATTGCCGGGAAGGAATGCTTCCTTCTTGACAATCGCCTGCATGATTGCTGTATGTAATACAGCCTTTATATCTGTGCTAAATGAAGGGGGCTGATTTGATAGGAGGCCCATTAATTTCACAGGTAGCAATTAGTTTTCTATCCCTCTCCCAACCCGCCAAATACCTAAGATAATTCCCTCTTCCTTTCCTTGGAGAAGCTCATATTATAATTTTTTTTCAATCTTCTTCCTTTCTAATGATTATGTGCGCCAAATCTTCAGCATGTACATGTTACCAAATGGAGGATGGAGATAACCCTGGAAATTTTCACTGTATGGGGCTCATATATTCCAGTTGGCAGCCCTGACCATATCATAAACATATTGACCATGGTCATAGAAAGAATATACTGCAGTCCATTCAGCCATTTTCTTGTAGCATAGTTGCAAACAGTCCTGGTAGATGGTGGGGAAAGGGGATGGAGTTTATGCAAATTAATCCCAAAGTAGAGATGGATGTTTCTGGTGGTCCCAGGGGCTGCATCTAAATGTCTCTAATTATGTTGGTGAACATGATGTAGCTGATTACCTATGACAGGCACTGCTTAGAATTAATCAAGAATAATGATATACAGTCAGCGTCTGGTAGACACTGAGAGCTTACACGTGTTGAACCTGTCTTTAATAACTCTGAAGAACTGGAAGGAGGCCCAGGAAGCTTATAATGCATATAGTCTCGAGCAGGCTGACAATAGGCGGTTCTTTATGAAACAGAGGTACTTTGAGGAGGGAGAGGGAGTGGGTCATTTGCTGGTGGTGGTAGCTAGGGCGCAGCAGGAGTCCTCATATGTATACAGTATGAAGGATGACTCTGGTGGGCAGGTCACAAGAGCCTCTGAGATTCTTATGGTGTTCTATCGGTTTTATGCGGAACTATATAAATCTAAGCGCTGTTATAGTGACGAGGAGGTTTCTGGATATCTGGGGGAGATAGACGTCCTGACTCTTTCAGAGGAGGCCAGGGATAGCTTAGAAGTGCCTATTACACTAGAAGAGTTGCAGATGGGAGTTAAAGATATGAAGAATGAAAAGGCGGCTGGTCCTGACGGACTCCCGGCAGAAGTTTTTAAAACTTTGCAAGATGATCTCTTGCCTGTATTTCTAGAGGTCTTACAGGGAGCGTGGGTAAAAGGGAAGCTACCAGACTCTTTCTATGAGGCTATGGTAGTTGTAATACCTAAACCAGGAAAGGATCCTGCCCTACCGGAGTCGTACCGGCCTATCTCTTTGCTGACTACTGATGTCAAAATTTTGGCAAAAGTGTTAGCAAATAGACTACTGAATATCATTCTGTCTTTAATACATCCGGATCAGTCTGGCTTTATGCCGTCCAAATCCACTGCGATCAACCTACGAAGACTTTTCCTTAATATGCAGGCGGCCCCGGGTGGTCCCACTGGTAAGGCTATACTGTCTTTAGATGCTGCAAAAGCGTTTGATAGTGTTGAGTGGGGCTATCTGTGGGCTGTCCTGCAGCGAATCGGGTTTGGACCTAATTTCATATCCTGGGTTAAATTGCTTTATGTGGCTCCTACGGCACGCATTAGAGTGAATGGGGAACTCTCTGACAGTTTTAGGCTAGAAAGGGGGACGAGGCAAGGTTGTCCTCTGTCTCCCCTGTTATTTGCCATAGCCATTGAGCCATTGGCTGCTATCATTCGTCAGGATCCCGAGATTAGAGGGTTTAGATATCCAGGAAAGGAAGAAAAGCTTGCACTTTATGCGGACGATTTGCTCTTATTTCTTCAGGATGTGGGACTCTCAGGTACTAGGGTGATGCAGACTATTGAACGTTTCGGAAAATTTTCTGGGTTGACAATTAATTGGACAAAATCGGCATTAATGTTACTTTCTTCAACTGATAGTGGGCACGAGGTGGGGAGTTTTCCAGTTCCCCCTGTAAACTCCTTTAAGTATCTGGGAATATGGATCACCCGTGATGTGTCTGAGTATAACAAAGTAAATTTGCTTCCCATGCTGGATAGCATGAGGAAGAAAATAGATACATGGGTCAAGTTACCTCTCTCGGTTATAGGGAGAGCTAATTTGGTGAAAATGATCCTTATGCCGCAGTTACTGTATGTACTCCATAATGCTCCGATTTGGGTTCCGAAATACCTGTTTCATAAAATGGAAAGCTTATTCAGGGAATTAATCTGGAAAAAGAAATCGTCAAGAATAGCCCTGGTTAAGCTGCAGTTGCCTAAGGAGGAGGGGGGGATTGCGGTGCCAGATCCATGGGTGTATTATCTAGCTGCACAATTGCAGCAGATGCAGGGGTGGAATTTGGAGGATGATCTTAGTCAGCAAGACTCAAGGAGGCAAATACTTCAGTTTCTTATACCTGAGAAACACTTGCTGCATGCCCTGGAATCGCATAGATGCAGATTACGCACCCCTGTTGTACCAACATTGCAATTGCTACATAAGATCTGGTGGTCAATTAAAGACCTCCTGGGAATAGTGGGATGCACGAAATATACCCCTCTGTGGAGGAACCCCAAACTTTGGGAATTCTTCCAGTTAGAGGGGTTTGGGAGCTGGGAGCAGGCGGGGATTACCAGGGTTTGTCATCTATACCTGGAGGGACAACTTAAAACATTTCAACAACTACAGACGGAATATCACTTACCGCACAGAGTGTTCTATAAATATCTGCAGCTTCGCCATGCGGCACAGTGCCAGGAAAGAGAGGGCCCATTGACAATTGCGGGTATGTCTATAGCAGAGTCAGTAGTGCAGGCTAGAACGTCGCATAAACTAATATCATGGACATATAGTACACTGTTGGATAAACACATCAGTGATTTGCTTGCTGGTCTTAAAACTAAATGGGAAAAAGATGTGGGGCTACTAACGGAGGATCAGTGGAGAGATGTCTTAGGGGCGGTACCTGCTATTTCTTTGAGTGCGGCACATCGTCGCTCGCAGCTATTCTTATTGCATCGGGTGTATAAGACACCCTGGCTCATGTTTAAAATTGGGCTGAGGGCGGATTCTACTTGCCCGCGGTGTGCCGCCCCTGAGGCAGACTTGCTACATATGTTCTGGTCCTGTAGTAAACTGGAGCAATTTTGGGCTGCCGTATACGACCAACTGGAGGAATGTTTTGGTGTTAAAGTGCCACAGGTACCCCTGGTGGGGTTTTTGGGGTATGTAGAAGAGATGACGGTTACGACAGCTCAGAAAACTGCACTAGCTCGATTACTGTATGGCGCACGAAAATCCATCGCCAAATACTGGATACAACCAGATCCTCCCACGGTATCAGAGTGGATCCAAATGGCGAACCATATGATTCTAATGGAAAATGGAGTCCACACTAAACGAGGAACCCTAAAAAAATTCAGTCAACAATGGCAGGGATGGATGTCTGGTCCGGCTAGAATATCAAAGAGATTGGCCAATATTTGGACAAAGATGGTTTTAAGAGGTCTAGGAGGATAGATGGGAGGTGAGACCGATCGGAGGGGGGAAGTGTTGTGATCATGCGGAGCGGGGGGGGGGGATAGGGTTGGGAGAGGGTGGGAAAGGGCTTTGGTAGCATGTGCCTTACCTATGAATAACAGTGTACATTCTGACAATGTTGAATCTATTTGTATGACGGATAATGGACAATGTGCACACATTTTCAGACAATTTATGCATTTGTTGCACTGTTTATTGTGTGTCTTGGTTTTCTTCTTGTAAAATCATAAAATTAATAAAAACTATCTGATTAAAAAAAAAAAAGAATAATGATATAATTACAGGCATGATAATGGTGTATTGGAAATTATATCTGGCACTTGTTTGATGTATCTGTGAGGTGAAGCTCTTAGAATCTGCCCCAGGGTACTTCCCATAGGACCACTTTCAGTATTATCCACTACTATTGTCATCTCTCTGGTTGTCCTGGTGACTTTGTTGCTGGAGAAACATTGTTTGGTCAATGGACAAAGATATGAGACTCCTATTACACTGCTCAGTGAGTGCCGGCCGATCAGGCTTCACCCATTCATATAGGGTTACTGCTAGGCTCTCCACAGGTACAGAATGCACCCAGTACATAACGGTCGGCCCTCAACCCCCATGTCCTGCTACCAGCACACAGGAAAGAGGATGCTGTACACAGGTAATGTGCATGAAACACGTCTGCCTCTCATTCATCATAGTCACATTTATGTTTCTGTATGTTACATCTGTGTCAAATTAGTCTATCTATCTATCTATCTATCTATCTATCTATCTATCTATCTATCTATCTATCTATTATCTATTATCTATCTATCTATCTATCTATCTATCTATCTATCTATCTATCTCTAATATTTATATCTATCTATCTATCTATCTATTATCTATCTATCTATCTATCTATCTATCTATCTATCTATCTCTATCTAATATTTATATCTATCTATCTATCTATGCATTTCACATCTATCTACCTATCTAATATCTATTTCACATCTATCTAATATCTATCTATGCATTTCACACCTCTCTATCTTTCTATCTATCTATCAATTATTTAACATTTATGTCTGTTTTTGAGGTCAGTTTTTCATGAGTCTGCGTTGCTGTAACATTTATCAGATTAGTCAAATATCGCACGTTTGATAAATTTGACACATCTTTAAACATAAGACTTTTGGCTAAAGATGTTACCCTGTTTTTTTTGTCACCCCCAACTGGCTTTCCCACCCACTTATCCAAAGAGATGAGAGCAGTGTAAAATATTTGGTGTGGTCCAGAATACACCCGCAAATTGAATGAGAAATCCCTACCATAGTTGCAAAGCAAATAAATTGTCCAGAACAGGAGAACATTTTATTTAACAAAAAAAAAAGTAAGAAAGAAAAAAAGCTTCTTAGGGGTACACCCATGGTGTATTTTTCCGCTGCATTTCACATCCTTTGTGGATTTGCCCTTAATCTGGAGTTTCTAGGGACTTTCATTTGAGAAGGGCTCCGTGCAGCCGGACGCTGGACCCCCACCGGAGCAATCAATCACTGATAGAGGTGCACTGCGACGGTAGATGCAATTGATAATATATGACTAAACCCTCACACTGATGTTAAAATGAGACTTTCGCCAATATATTCTTATATCAAGAACATACCGGAGCCCGAGCACCGCGTCAAGGTATCTAACACTAACCTGGCACACAACCTAACACTAACCTACCTTGCCGTATGGGCAATTGCGGAAGGAACATACAGGCCGATACACAGCGACCAACTCCTAGTTACCTCCAGCGTGAAATCACACATACAATGGGAGGAGGGAGGAGACTGTGAGCCCCACCTACCAATGACTCATGTGACTCAGGCTACACAGGTGCACCAGAATGTTACCATAAGATGTAAGTCATGATACATTCAAACCTGGAGTTTCCACACCTCCAGGTGTAAATGTCCAAATACATACAATGTATATATATTATCAATTGCATCTACCGCCGCAGTGCACCTCTATCAGTGATTGTTTGATTATATAGTGCGCCACATCCGCATATTTGGTTACCTTGTGTAGGATGTTTTTTGTGGTACATGTGGTCCGCAGCAGGCATCCTCCATTGTATGCATTCTTGCTGGGGATTGCTGTTAGCTACGGATCACATGTGCAGGATTTTGCTCCCGCGGTTTGATATTTGCTACAGCATATGGGGTTTGAGCACTTTTCTGCCATTTTAGACCACATTTTTTCAGTATTTGTACCTCCACAGGAGGGCATTATTATTCACCTCAGGTGAAACACTTGTAAATTACAGTCAAGTACAGATAGAACTGGATTTTGACAGATTACATACAGCACTACAGTGGTATGATTTGATCTCAGATTTTACATATGCTCAAATACTCATGGGGTCATTTATCAAACTGGTATAAAGTAGACCCGGCTTAGTTCCCCGTAGCAACCAATCAGATTCCACAGTTCATTTTTGACAACTACTTTGGAAAATGAAAGGTAGAACCTGATTGGTTGCTACAAGCAACTAAGCCAGTTCTACTTTACACCAGTTTGATAAATGACCACATAAATTCCTACTATCATTTTACTATCTAATTTTAAATCTTTCTTTTAATAGGACTGATCTGCAGTACCAGGCACAGTCGCCTGCAGGGTCAAGCAGCTCAGCCTGTGTAAACAATGAAGAATTACCGCCCTTCATTATGCTGATCATTGGGTCCCAGAGGTTGGACCTCCACTGATCAAACATTGAAGGCCTAATCAATATTAAAGTCTGGAGAACCCCTTTAACTTTCTGTTGAATGTCCGAATGACTAGTTTGCTTTAGATATTTGTAGATCCTTATTTGAAGGTCAATCACAAATAGGAGTTTCTATATGCAGTAGATATAATACAGTAAAATGTTCAGTCTGCTACATGTGGTCTCTGTTGATTTATGGAGCACAAAACCATTGATGTATATGTAGCTAAGCAACATTAGCCCTCATCAAATCATTTCCAAGGCATCTAATATTTACCAACTTTTTTATACCAACACAAAGTAAATAACCTATGTAAAGGTTTAAAAGATTATTAATAATGATGATGTGTAAATAGGAATTCACAGGACAGGATACAGCCATTCAGCTAAGAGCCGCCTGGTACATCGCATAATACACTGCTCATTTCCTTGGCTACAACCACCTTGCAATCCATCAGTGGTGGTCGTTCTTGCACATTGTGGCAAAAAACGCTAGCCTATGTGCTCTACCACAGTCCTGTTCATCGTGTGGAAGCACGACCATCACTAATAGAATGCCGTGTGGTTGTAACCATGGAAACGGGCAATGTATAATGTTATGAAAAATTGAATCTAGCCAGCAAAGGAAGCAATATAGACAATCACAATACATTAGTAAATGCCTTGTATTAACTTCCTCTACATGATAAATGCTAAAGTGAGACATTCCCTTTAACATGTCCGACCTTTCCCTCCCCCAAAGTCATCTTTTGGGGAGAGTCGGAAGAACCCTAAATATTGTACATTAGATTGTCTGCCAAAAACAGCAGGTTAGGCCAAAAAGTCCAATGTGTATGGGGGCCTTTACAAGGATATAAGGAACATCGGTCTTAAATGTAGGTATTACTGCCTCATTCACATTGGACAATAATATTTGAAGGGAACCTGCCAGTAGATCCTGTCCTACCAAAGAGTCCCACATTGTTTACTTTGAAAATAGCCAGTCACGTGGAGAAATGTCTGCTCAACTTCATTAAGAGGATTCTCCCTTTATGCGTACCATTAAACAACTGGTTAAATTCTCAATGGGGTTGATATACCTCCCCAGGTTAATAGGTTGAACTGACTTTTTCACATCTGCTTTGACGATTCCGTTTGAGGCCTTCATTCAGATTCCATGAATCTGATGAGGAGAAAAAGTCCTGTATACATTACGAAAAGCAGACTTCTGAACAGACCCCATTAAACCCCAATGAGATCTGTTAGGCTTTGTTTTTGTCAGTTATGTGCCTGACACTTTATTATACTTTATCTTTGTTGTTCTACTCCTCTAACAGAGCAGAAGAACATCAATCAACAGCGGTGGTGTGAACTTTACCTTATGTCTTTAATCAACTTTACTATGTCACTATATGCAACTTATGACCTAAGTTCATGTGGAAGCTTACCTCATGGTTACTCAACACAAAATCATTCTGTCTTCTGTAGGCCCAGACTATAGAACAGATTACAGGCCAAAACCTCCTGATTTCACCAGATATATTGGAGAAGGGATGCCATCTCCTGAAAATACCAGTGATGTGGAATATCTGTGTCGGCCTGCACCAAGCACTCAGGCCCCCCTGCCTAAAGACTGTTATGTAGGTGGAATAGGTTGGGGAGTGTCTGAGTTCAGCTTCCTAAACAGAAGTCAGCTATGTAGTAATCATCAGATCAAGGTATGTATGGTGGGACTACCACATGCATGCACTGCAGCCATTGGCTTATAATAAACACCCTTCATACACATCAAAGATCATCTAGGAAAACAAGACTAAGATTCAGCAATGGTACTAATAGGCTCATTCCAGAAAAGCCTATCCTCTCTTGACCTGTCTGTATCTTTTCCAGTCTGTCTGCTTTATCTGGGGACTCTTATCAGCCGCTGCAGTCAGATTATTCTCCCTAGGTATTGGTTATTGACATCTAGGAGGAACATTTCTAAATGTAGTGGTTTTAGGCACTGCTGACACATTGTAATTTTCTCTATAATCCGAGCAGGAATGTAAGGCTCATAGAGCTAATCGTTATGAGTGAATGGTCACGCCAGGGGTGGACTGAGAAATTAAAGTGACCTCATGTTATAAGTGGGTCCAAAATGAAAGAAAGTGCGGCAACACAACTAGGCAGGGAAATCAGAAGGTTATGCGGCTGGCATTTTCCTGTAGTGCAGCACAAAATACTACCCCAGGAGAACCTAATACCACAGTGCAGCAAAAAATACTGATGTCCCCTCTGCAGGGTTCAACTGTATCACCATGCTGATTACTTGAATTCAGGAGGGCATTTGCGGCTGAAGGCTAGGTGCACAAGTACCTGGTGCTCCTAGCATTGATTAATGCTGAGAGCATCAGATTGTTATGTACCTGGCTGGTGGCGTGAGGATTGCTTGGGTGGCCCCTTTGGCATTGGCCCACCAGGAAATTTTCATGTAGAGTCTATGGCCGGTCTGCCCCTGGGTCATGCTGATTGGATCTGATGGATCCAGCAATTATGCAACAATTTATTTTTAAGGAAAGAAGCCATTTTCTGATAAAGAAATGTAAATTTACCGTATTGCTTTTCTGAGTTGCAAATATGTAAATAGTCTGAGAATTAATATGTACAGTATGTATATCTTTGTATGGTTATTTACTGATCTTGCTCAAAAGTCCAAATGTAGATTCTATAAGTGAAAACCTGACAATGAAGGCAAATATCCGACTGGTGCAATGTTCCCCAAATTCAGCTAGGTAATCAAGGATAATGTGGATTTTTGAATTTATCTATATTTAGCACCTTTTGTGTAGTTGGGCTTACACATAGGCAAGTGGGCCCAAACATCATCTGCTGATCACACTGGAGTGTGAGGAATAAAAAGGTCCAGTTAGATGAGAAGCTGGTGATGGTAGTTCAGATAGGACCAGTGATCAAGTATGAATATGTGGTATGGTCAGGAGACCTCTGCAACGTGCCCCATGGGAGCTGGTGTAGACGATAGGAGTGGTAGTGGCACTGATGTAGTGTCGTTGTGTCACGGTGTCCTACCTCAGGCTGTCGCTCCCTGGGGTCCGATGAAAGGGTTGATGAAGGCCAGACTTTAAAATGTACTAAGAAAATTTACTAAGTCAACTTGAACATGAAGGTGCAAATGGTTACAGCAAACTTTAATGCAAATTCTCTTTCTGGCACCAGCGGAGGAAGGTATGGTGGCAAGCTGACTTGACGCTGCTTTCTGTTCTTAGCTGACACTAGGCTACAAATGGCTTGATGACAAGGGTGTCCTTGGCTCATTTTCCCTCTATTTAAATACGTTGTCTTCAAGGGCTGCATATTGTGAGGAGCAGTTGCTCTACGAGCAGGAGAGGGGGAAAACACGTCTCCTCACCGCCTCATTCTCCTCTCAACTGACACTGCCCCCACCCGTGGCAGGAAGTCAGTCTAACCCACTTCTACCAAAGGAGGGAAGGAATGGAATGGTAAATTCCATTCCTGGTGCAGAGCACTGCCAGTCCTACTCCACCTGCTGGTAAACCAGGTACACAGCATGTCGTACATTAAGATGATATCAAAATTATGTGAAATACAATAAATCAGTGCCCCCACTCTGGAGTATTACACATCTAAGTTGATAACAGTAAATTCCTCAATTCTAAATTCAATATTCTGAAGAGCCATAAAACAACAACATAGGATAGGACTCAACAAAGTGCACAACCAGTAGGCAACAAAGGAGTCACCAGAAGTCAGGCACAGGCCTTCAACATAAGGCTCAAGTTTGCAAAGGAATGTAAGGCAGACGAGACATTAAATGTCATTAACCTGAAGTGACATTCCAGAGATGCCAAGAGAAGGTGATATCCAATACATTCATGGGCATCCTAATGTTGGTATGAGGTTAGGGAAAGCTCCAGCACAAAAGCTTTCCCTAAATGACAGTCTACCCAGTAACAGTGAAGATGCTAAAAAACACATCAACCATGGCTCCTGCTTACAGATACTACTGGACTGTTGTAGAGTAGGTAAAACTAGTCACGATTGAAGCTAAAGGAGATGCAGAGAGAACAGCCACATCTGGTCCAGGTCTGCCACATAAGAAGACACCAGTATTATAAAAGGCACATGGTAGGTGAAGGCCGTAATCCAGATTACAGACTTCACATAGTCCAGGACAGGAGCTTCAAGTTACATCTCTGTCACTATATTTAATTGTAGGGTAAGTCCACATGGCACAGAAAAATCTGTAATGGATTAGGCTGCAAATTCAGAGGCAAATCTGTGGCTCAATTCAACAGTTTTTACATGTGGATTTTGTTGCAGATTTTGGCGGATTCCATCCTATGCATTACAAAGGATGAAGACCACATCTAAAATTTGCAGAGAGAACTGACATGTTGTGGATTTAAAATCCACACTGCATGCCAATTCACACCCAGATATTTTTCCATGGCATATGGATGAGATTTGTTAAAATTTCATTCACTTTGCTGGTACTGTAATACACTGAGGATTTTTCTGCTGACAAATTAGAATGTAAAATCCACTGCAGACTTACGGCTTTCACTCTTCTAAACTTTTATACTTTTGGTCTTCACTCTTCCGACTAAATATTGCTAAGTGATCAAAGTTCATTAGCGTCACAGACATTCCTGTGACAGGTATCAGGAGGTCTGTCAGATTGGCAACCCATGGGTTAAGCTGACAGGTTCTCCTTTGATTGTTTTGTTGTTGCTGACATTCACCACACCCTCCCCCTTCAGGTGTAGGTATCTTTGTAATTATCTTTGTCTATTTAGTGTTGTTTCTCTCACCATGCTGTGCGTTATATTTTCTGTGGTGTCTATTGTCGTTTGGTGTGTGTTTCTCTGTGGAGAAACCATTGCTGCCACAATCTTCAGGAAAGCTAAGTGTCTTCCTCCCCTTTCGTTTATTTGTGTATATCTTCCCAGTGTTTTGGTGTTTGGGCCTGAGGGGAGACTAATGTTCGTCCAGGTTGGTGGAGGAACGGTTTGTCTCATTACTGTCACTGGCTTCAGGGTCCTTCAGGGACAGTTAGGGTCCCAGGTTTCCAGCATATGAACTCGCCTACCTTCTAGGCCTGTTCACACTGTTAGAAGGGCAGGACTGGAGTCAGAGTTTTGTATAGGAGGTGATCATCTGCCTTTACTCTTCCAGGCCTAATCCCATTTCCTTTCCCCCCTCTTCCTCCTGCGCTTGGTGTGGGATTTCCCCCCCCACACACACACACACACACCAGAGTGTGACAATTATCCTTGGTTAAAGGGGTTGTCCCATCAGGGACATTTATGGAATATCACCTGGATCCACCTCTGGGACCCTCTCTTATTTTCAGAAGAGGACACAGAAGTGAAGGGAGAACACACCGCGCATGCACGCTTGAAAACAACCAAGTGCTGACTTGCCTATTTTTGGAAAGTCCCATGGGATAAATTAAGGAGTGATCGCTCTTGCTCAGCTTGCTCTCCATTTACTGCTATGGGACTTCCAAATATAACAGAGTGCACTTGCTTGGCTATTTTCCGGAGTCCCATGGCAGTGAATGGAGAGGACGTCACATATTTGCGGTGTGCTCTCTGTTTACTTCGGGAGCCTCATTATGGACATAAGAGCGGGTCCCAGAGGTGAGATCCATGCCTATGGCACATTTATGGTCTGTCCAATGATATACCATAAATCTACCAGGTGGGAATACTACTTTAATAAGGCGGGATAATTCTGCTTTTGGCTGCCAGCAATCAGAAATGGACTAAATAATATTTTTAGGCTTAGGCCAAGTTTACACTTCAGTGATTTTTTCAGTGATTTCCATGAGTTAATGTGAGCCAAAACCAGTCAAGGGTCAAAAACACAGAACAGGAGGAAATCTTTCCATTATACCTGATCTCTGAGGAGGCTTCACTACTGGTTTTGGCTCACAAGACCTGATGGAAAGAGCTGACCAAATAACTGAAGTGTGAACTAGGTCTTAGGAATAATGAGACATTGACTTACATTTATTAAGACTGGAATTTCATACCCGAGTCTGGAGTGAATCACACCAAATTTATTCAAAGATGCAATATATTTGATGCATTTTAGAAAAGGAAGTCTATATGTAAACTGATAAAAAAATATGGACCCATGTATAGCTCTTCCGGATATAGTCACACAGTTATTATGGCCACAAATTGACAGAACATGACGGATAGCATTTATATGCTGGTGATACAGACTTTAATAGGTAACGAGGTTGTGGCAGATTCCTGGTCCCCCTATGAAGACAGCACGCCTTTACAACTATACTGTATGATATAGCATTCCAGAGAGAGAAGTTTGGCCGTATAACATTCTTTCTGCTTGACCAGTTCAGTAAATGGGATTACATAGTTATATATTCAGAAAGCCTCTTCTGTCATAGAGCATGATCAAACAAGAGCAGACACCAATTTGTCAAGCCTGGTTTACTTGTTTTAATTGAGAACTAAGTTCTTTTTCCTTCAGTGTTTCTGGGTCATGGCTTGTCAATGGCCTTCCACATCAAGCACCTCTTGCCCCTAGAACTGCTCATTACACTATTCTCTCAGAAATCTGATGTCAGACAGCACGTTGTAATGACTTGTAGTGGATTAGTTACTGTTGGTATAAGTGATGAAATGAATGGATCAGTCTATTGATAAGCAGTGTGGCAAAAAGCTTTATTAATGCCATGTAGCCTGTGGATAGGCCGCACTTATCCTTCCCATTTCCTGCATACACAAGAGAACAGCAGGAATCCAGGCTTAATGACTAACCTTTGTGGCATTTCCTAGAATGCTATTCTTAATAGGTCACCTTTGAATGAAATCAAACACTGACTATTCTTGAAGGCTATAATTATGTCCTTAATTATATACAGAAAAGAATACAGTCAATTCATCTCCATTATTGATGGTGCACTGGTGGGCAGAATAATATACAATGGATTTCTTTACAGTCAGTGCTCTAATATTATCTCTGAATGCCATCAATGTACTATTACAATGACATCCTTGCATCTGTTCTAGCTGTGCATACTAGTCTGTATATTATCCTGTGGCTACTGGGATACCCAGTGATGAGCCGCAGCTGACCATATTTCCGTATATAGATATTTCGTACAGCTATTCCTAGGTTCTTATATTCGGGAGCATGTGTCTCTTTCCAGTTCTCTTAATTTCCAGGGACGTTCTTTACTCTAACTCTTTAATCTTATTCATACATTTCCATGAGAAATAGCACAATGAATTTCTAAGAAAAGATGCCCCAGACTCGTATTTACTAAAACCAGAAGAGGACTGGCCATAGACTCTATAGGGAAGCTTCCCAGTGGGCTAATGCCCAGGGGGCCACCTAAGCCCTCCTCACGGCCACTAGCCAGGTAAGTAATGATCTGTCGCTCTCAGAGTTAATTAACACTGGGGGCGTCAAGTAGTTATGGACCTGACTGGTGACCACAGGTGCTCTCCTGATTCCTGAATTCAACTGTATTGCCGGAATGTGGCAGCTGGAGCTGGCAATCACAGAGGGGCAACTTCTGAGAAAGTATTTTATTTGTCTGGGGCATTATGTGGTTTTTGATGCTGCTGGTGCAGGTTATTGTGTTGCACTGAAGTATTTGCCCTGTCTTCTGTTAATTTGGACCCGCCTACCACATGGGGACACTTTTTTTTTCCACAGGGCCACTTAAAGCTCCCAATCTGCCCCTGACTAAAACAGACATGTCACGAAAGCTAGTTGGTCCTCTTTACGCAGAGGTGTAACCTGAAGCTCCTAGGCCCCAAAGTAAAATCAGTAAATATTGGTGGCTTCTTATGTGACAGAGGGATCTTTAGGCCCTCTCAGGCCCAGTGATGCAGTTACTAGTTGGAAGTTTGTCGATGTTCACAAAACATTTCTGTCATACAGGTGAGGCGTATACTGCTAAAAAAGAGGGCAGCTGGCTGCCTATGTAGTTGGATCCTGTTACCATTGACTTCCAATATAAAAAAAATAAAAGTGCAGTGTATGACTGGATACTGTTTTTTTACAAGGTAATCAATGAAAATCAGTGGCAATGGATTGAACAGTATAGACATCTAGTGGCATGCTTTCAAACAGCTTCTTTGGAGAAATAAACATATTGTATGCCTAAAAGAATACCTGTACTTTCAGATAACTTTTAAAAATAAGCTGCCATGTGGATGTATAGAAGTGATAGCGCTGACTACATCTGACTATTATTTGACTTGTATATGCCATTTTTGTAGCAGTTTTCTCCTTTATAGGCCACATCTCTAATTCTCAGTTGTTTCTGAGCTGCTGATAGGAGACTAGTCGCTCATCATGTCTCCCCATTGACTACACATGGAGAGAGCAGGTTCTGTTTCCTAATACTCTCTTAGAATTAAGACATACAGAAGTACTGAGCAGTAGTGATGTGAATAATGCATTTGGGTGAGATGTAACATTTAATATTATTCAACTCTGCGATAACTTCCTTGAGTGACCTGATGGGAGGCCTGCGGCAAGATGTCAATATCATCAGACACGACCTCCAAAAGGTTTCGGAACGCATGTCGGAGGTGGAGGGCAGAGTGAGTACAATAGAGGATAACATCCCGCCTCTTAAAAGAGATATGAAGAGGATTATCAATAATGTGGCTATTATCGCTGCGAAATCCGACGATATTGAAAATAGGATGCAACGTAATAACGTCAGGCTGCTAGGGGTGCCAGAAAAAGTGGAAGGACGAGACCCCAGTCTGTACTTTGAGAATTGGCTGCTAGACACCTTTGGAAAGGACTCTCTGACTCCACTGTTCGCGGTGGAAAGGGCTCATAGGGTGCCCACTAGACAGCTACCGCCTGGCAGCCCACCAAGACCAGTCCTGATCCGGATCCTACATTACCGAGACAGGGACATAATCTTGCGCAAAGCGCGCGAAATAGGCCAGATCACCATCGATGGCAATAACATCTCATTCTTTCCGGATTTTTCGGCGGAAGTCCAACGGAAAAGAGCTCAATACCTGGATGTTAAACGGCGCCTGCGGATTCTACAGGTTCCATATGCTATGTTTTATCCAGCTCGGTTGAGAGTAGCGGCAAAGGGATCCACACATTTCTTTGACTCACCGCAGGAGGCGGCATCGTGGCTGGACACTAACGAATCTGAACTGCGACATGGAGCACCGTGACTCAGGACTATAATGGAATAAGTCTTGCGTTAGACCTAGTCGGGGTCTTTCAGATAAGAAGCTTCTGATTCGTATGTTCTATCCGCTGATGGTTTTATGTGTTCTTTTTTCTCTTATCTGTTCTGTTTTCAGTGAGGAAAATAAGTACACTGTTTTTTCTATTGAAATGTAGGCAGGATGCCCACTATATCTTGCATATAGGGAGTGGGAATCACACTCAGTTAAGAAGTAACCTATTGCCTTAAAGTAGTGTGTTAGTGTTTGCACTTTACCTTTTTACAAAGCAAGCTCACGTTCTCAAAGGCTGTTGGGTATATTGCTATCTGATAGCCTCCATCCCTGTTGTGTAGCAGGGAATGTGTTTCTATTGTTTTTTTTGGGGGGGGGTCTGTTTGTTTTTTGGAACCGCACCGTGATCGCATCGTCCTCTTTCTTTTAGGGAGGAGGAGAAAAATACTATTATACCCGCTGGCTTATGGGGATTAATGTCATAGCATGGAATGTGAGGGGCCTGGGGGATGCGGCAAAACGGTATGCTATATTCAACTTGCTGAGAAGCTATCAGCCGGCCATTATATGCTTATCTGAAACTCATCTGGTTAAGGATTCCATAGGTGTATTGCGTAGAGCGTGGATAGGGCATATGCATCACTCTACTTACTCTACGCATGCGAGAGGGGTCAGTGTACTTATCCACAAACAAATCCCGTTTCAGTGTCTTAAGGCCCTTTTACACGAGCCGATTATCGTTCAAATAATCGTTCAAACGTTCGGATTTGCACGATTATTGTTGCGTATAAACACGGGTAACGATTTAACGACGAACGAGATTTCGTTCGCTTCTCGTTGATCGCATCTTTTGTCCCGGCAATAAATTAATCGTTCATCGTTCGCAAAATCTTCCAGTTTAAACGAAAATCGTTTAGTCGTTGGCAGATGGTAATGGTAATGCTTATGGCAAGGAGCAAGGAACGATCGTAATAACGATTATAAAACGACCGAAAGTACGAAGATTGTGAACGACTTCTCTTTCAGTGTAAACGGTATTTACATTGCATCGTTCGATCGTTCATCTACGATCGCTAATACGATTTATCTTTCCGTGTAAAAGGACCTTAACGGTGAAAATTGACCCTCTTGGAAGATATGTGTGTCTGCATTGTATTGTATACCAGACTCAGATACTGCTTATTGCATTGTATATTCCCCCCCCCTATACAGGGGAAGTGGTAAAACAGGTATAGTCGTTTGTGGCCGCATCCCCAGAGGTCCCTGCATTGTTAATAGGAGACTTTAATATGGTGTTTGACTATAACCTGGATAGACATAGGGGCCCCGGCGCATTGGATGTGGTGCACCTATCCACTATGGCTAAAATATTTACAGAAGCCGCGTTTGTGGATCTTTGGAGAACCAGAAACCCGGGTACTAGACAGTTCTCGTGCTATTCTAGCTCACATAACACTTTGTCCCGCATAGACCTTGCTCTGGGAAGTCAGCAATTGTTACCGCTGGTACAGGAAGTGGAATATGCTCTTAGAAGCGTTTCTGACCATTCCCCACTCAGGGTACAACTGAGTGTTGACTTAGGTCGGGTACGAGGGGACAGCCTATGAAAACTTAACCCATTTTGGTTGCAGCTCCTTTCAGGCTCTGCTGGGGTGTTGTCAGAGATGCAAGAGTTTAGGACATTCAACTCAGGATCAGCGTCCCCGCTTATAGTGTGGGATGCTTTCAAAGCGTATGTAAGGGGGCTATATATCAAGCGTATACATCGTCATAAAGCTAAAAGTAGGGAACTGACTTCATCTTTGCAGGCTAGGGTTTCAGATACGGAGACTATATATGTAAATGACCCCACAGAAGTCCATAAGTCCCACTGGACTGAGGCACAAACACTGTATAAAGAACACCTACTGGAAGTAGCTGACCGCAAAAGGCTATTCTGGAAGCAAAAACATTTTGAGGAAGGGGAAAGTGCTGGTCACATGCTAGCCAGCGTTATTAGATCTCAACAGGGTCTCTCGCATATTGGCTGTATACGGAATGATATAGGAGGGGTTGTGGTAGATAGCCCTGATATTCTGACGGTATTTTACGAATACTTTAAGGGTATTTATGCATCCAGGCTACAAAGAACTGAACAAGAGATCCGGGATTTCCTTGCCCCAATCAAATTATCCACTTTAACAGCGGAACAAAGAGAGAGTCTGGAAAAACCTCTGGGAGTAGAGGAATTGGAAGAGGCAGTGAGGGACCTCTCTAATGAGAAGGCCCCGGGGGTGGATGGGCTCCCAGGGGAGTTCTTTAAGCAACACAAGGAGTTTCTGATGCCACATTTGTTAAGGGTGTTTGAGGAAGCTGCAACTGAGGGGAAATTATCAGACTCTATGTTAGAGGCTATCATTGTCGTACTACCTAAGCCAGGGAAAGATCCCCTACACACGGACTCATATCGTCCGATCTCATTGCTATGTGCGGATGTTAAACTTTTGGCCAAAGTGCTAGCCAACAGGCTCATCAAAGTGGTCCTACATCTGGTGCATGGTGACCAGACCGGATTTATGCCGGGGAAATCTACTGCAATCAATATAAGGCGGCTATACCTTAACTTGCAAATGACCAGAACTGGCGGTGGGGACAGGGATGTGGTTCTTTCACTTGACGCTGCAAAAGCTTTTGATAGCGTCGAGTGGAAGTTCCTGTGGGGAGTGTTGGATGCCATGGGCTTCGGGCCCAACTTTAAGTCATGGGTAAGACTGCTATATAATAGCCCAAGGGCCCGAATAAAAACTAATGGGCTGGTTTCTGCGACATTTGACTTGGAGCGGGGCACACGGCAGGGGTGTCCCTTATCACCCCTGCTGTTTGCACTAGCGGTGGAACCCCTGGCTCAGCTGATCCGTCAGGATCCGGAAGTAACTGGTTTTAATTATGGAAACATTACAGAAAAAATTGCCCTGTACGCAGACGACATGCTGCTGTTTCTGAGTAGGGCAGAACGCTCTGTCCCATATGTCATGCAGCTGATAGGTAACTATGGCTCATATTTGGGCTTGTCCATTAATTGGGACAAGTCAGTCCTGCTCCCCTTGGGCCCATTAGCAGACTCTCTTGTGGATAACATAGCTCCGTTGCAAGTAGCAAGCTCCTTCAAATATCTGGGAGTCCAGGTCACCTCCCGCCCGCAGGATTATATTCCTATGAATGTGCTCCCGCTCATAGACAGAAGTGCAGTGAAGGTAGCCAGTTGGTGTAAACTCCCATTGTCCATCATAGGTAGGGCCAATTTAGTCAAGATGGTGTTGATGCCACAATTTTTATATATATTGCATAACAGCCCCGTATGGATACCTATGCGATATTTCTATAAGATCCAGGGACTGTTCAGGTCCCTCATATGGAATAATAAGCTCCCACGGATACGTTTGGAAACATTGCAAAGAGATAAGGATAATGGAGGGTTAGCAATCCCTAATCCATGGCTGTACTTCCTGGCGGCACAGGCACAACAGTGTAAGGCATGGGGTCCGCAGGGTGGTCTAAGCACCGTAGGAACTTTAATATCATACCTCTCGGGAGGTAAACCACCAGGATATATTTTGGAGCTTGGCTCCGTGGTTCGGCCACCAGAAGCTATTCCTAGTGTAACGCTTCTCTCTAAGTTGTGGCAAAAACTGAAAGACATAACTAGAGTCCAAGGGTGTAGTGCCTTGACTCCACTGTGGTCTAACCCGAGACTCCCAGAGCTTAAATGTTTGACAGATTTTGGGATATGGGAAACGAGAGTAGTCCACTGGCTTTCACAACTATACTGCAATGGGGTCTTCAAATCCTTTGAACAATTAAGAGAGGAGTTTCAACTACCCAATTCATTATTTTATCAATACCTTCAACTAAGGCACGCCCTCACTACACAGGGTAAGACTTATGACTTAACTATACATGCCTCATTATTCGCGGAGCAAATAAGAAAGGGAGAGGGAACTAGGGGAGCAATCTCAGCATTCTATAAGGTCCTGTTGTCATTCTATCAGGATAGATTCCCATTGAAGGTGCGGGATAAATGGTCAGCGGATGTAGGATCATTGACAAAGGAACAATGGACGGAGGTTTTGTCACTGGGCCCATCACTCTCGCTTTGCGAGACTTACAGATTGTCCCAGCTATATCTCATTCATAGAGTGTATACAACTCCCTTGCTTCTTCATAAGCTGGCGATCCGTGACACACCTGCATGTCCTAAGTGTGCTTGCCTGGAAGCTCATTTGATGCATATGTTTTGGGAGTGTGTGGCTATAGGACCTTTCTGGAGAGATGTTTTGAACGTAATATTCACAGTATATAAAATAAGACTGCCGGCAGAACCAAAAATATGTTTATTGGGTTTGCTCCAAAACGATGCCAATGAAGGGATTGACTTAGGAATACAGAGGTTGTTATATCAAGCTAGGAAACTTATAGCAAAATACTGGATATCCACTAATGTGCCCTCTAAAGAGGAATTCGTAGCCCGCATGAATGTAATAATCAGCATGGAAAGGAGAGTATATCAGAAAAGGGGAACACTGAAAAAATGTGATTCCATTTGGGGTTCCTGGATGGAGGTCCCGGGCTTGCCCTCAGGGAGGCTTTTGCTTACACAGGTCAGGGGGCTTATTGTATAAATCATGTATGCGGCTCAGTCAGACATATGACTGAAGTTCGTCTGTCATGCCTAGAGGGGATTGAGGTGTATCACGGTGCAGCTCAGGCGGGGTGGGGGGGAGGGTATGTTTGGGTTTGGATGGTATGTACCGTATGTGTACAATCTATGTATGACTATGCATTGAATATTATCCTAGTACTAATGTGAAGAACTTTTGTCCTTTTTTTTTTTTTTTTTTTTTTCTTATTTCTTTTGTTGTTGTGTTGTTTGAACATGCAAAACAAAAAGTGTTAATAAAAAACGATTTGATTAAAAAAAAAAAAAACATTTAATATTATTTCGCTGAATCTGCGGAATAATTCCTTTCCCTCTTCAGTGTACTTGTTTCTCTCTGCACTTCCTTTCTCCCCCTCCCCATAGTTTTATGGGATAATGTAATCTGATCCTTCAGTGAACAGGCAGCCCATCTTGCTCTTACAAGACAGATTTCCCACAAATTTCAGAAAGAATGTTTAGAAAAGGGGGTAAGGAAGAAAATGGCTAATAACTCCAGAATGAGTCATTTTTCTCTGATAAGTTCTATTACATAGTTTCTTATATTCACCAGTACTATTGATTAATGCAGAGTAGCATGAAACAACAGTGACCATTTAACTGTATGGCAAAAATGTGGTATTAAACTATTCTTAGCCTCTGTTCACATCATGTTAATACTTCACACTTAATAAGTGGGCATTGTGAGCTGGAGCACGTGTAAGTTGTGAAGGAGAATGTGGCCCACTTAAAAGACCGGTCCAGTATAGTTTCAGAGTAATTGATGTGCCGCCACCACCACCAGAGTGATCCAGGACTAAGGCCTCTGGTCATGTGTGATTAAGAATAAAAAATATTGGCTTGTTGAATCCCTTGTCATAGGGTTGGTGGAAGGAATCTACACATTGGTCCTTCTGGACCCCACTGTTCTTTTTGATGCTCATGCTGATGTCATTTGTATTCTTTACATTAGATTGGGGAATTCCGTAGAGACAGTGAAGATAAAATAACTCACAGATATCAAAATCCTTGGTAAGTGCTGTGTATGAGAGCTATTGACTGTGCTAACATCATTAACCTATCTTACAAAGCAGCACTGATTCATACAGCAGTCTGCATTCATAAAATACTTCATTTTCACAGACATTTGAGAGATTCATCCAACTGTATGTCACAAAGATAAGTGTGAGAGGTTCCAAAACATCAAGCACAAGGATCACTAATGATCACATCTTTAGAGGGATATCATTCATCATGGTTTCTAATATATATGAACAAACATGATTTTGATAAAATAAAATAAAAATAAAATGAAATAATACATTTTCTCCACATCTGTTAGGCAGTTCCTTTAGCCAATCACAGAGTGTCCCTTTAGGTCCATAGCAGTCAGCTGTAATTTGTGGGGAGACAGCAACGAGTGTTTAATTACCCTGCAGCACCTCCGCTGGGGAAATGCACCGTGCCTATTGAAATGTATGGTCTGACTATGTAATGTATGGATCTGTTAGATCCTCTAGAGCAGGCATCCCCAATCTGCGGCCCTCCAAATGTTGCAAAACTACAAGTCCCAGCAGGGCATGGTGGGAGTTGTAGTTTTACAACAGTTGGAGGGCCACAGTTTGAGGATCCCTGCTCTAGAGAGTGAGAAGTCACTCACCAGTCCAACAAAATGATGAGGGTGGTGCTTCTACAAAGATGAGACACAACTAGAAGTCAAAAACTTCCTGCTGACAATTGGAACCGTTTGGAACATTACAAGATGATAGACAATTAGGATGTTTCTTGGAAACTGGGATGCTTTTTCTGATACTCAGAACTCCACAATTTCCCCAGCAGCTGAAAGCAACAACACGTTAAAAAAATATCTTATAACTTGCAGTAAAATTATAATAGTAATGTTTATTGTTATATTTAAAGGCTATGGTCACATTTGCACTGTTTTTTTATTGTCCGTTAGCTCTATAAATGCATAATTAAGGCACTTTCTAAATAGAAATCACAGAAAAAGATACAAAACATCCTGCACGATGTATTAAATGAATATGCGGGTGTGCATGGCTACATTTATAAAAGAAAAATCACAGACAATAATGCACTAATACAACAGATGCAAACATTATATATGAAATAAGATGGACTAAGCCCTCACCCTCTTATAGTTTCTAAATACTCTTCATTGCTATTTCCTTCTACAGAGTGTTTCAGTCCCTCATCTAGATGCTAGTGCGGCTGAATCTGACATAAATATGTCCTAGCTCTGCTTCTGTTGGCTCTCTCTGCTCTCCCCCTCCCTTCTTTCAGTGTTAGAGATAGCAGTAGGGAGGGAGAGGAAGTTTTACACAATATGAAGAATATGGCCTCTTTCACACGACCGTATGCCCTCCGAGACATACCGTCCGTGAGTGGGCCATATGTCCCGGAGTGGCATCGATCGTGTGCACGGGAGCGCACAGTATCATTGATTACAATGATCCTGTGCACGTCGGGCCGCCCGCGGGACTATTGTCCCGCACTCATATGATTTTATGTCCCTCGGGCGGCCCGGCATGCACAGCAATATTGTAATAAATGATGCTCTGCACTCCTGTGCGCACGATCGATGCCACTCTGGGACATATGGCCCACTCACGGACGGTATGTCTTGGAGGGCATTCGGTCGTGTGAAAGGGGCCTAAAAGGAGGATAGCTCACACAGGTTGTAGAGGGGGAGGGCAAACACAAGGCAGTTTGGAGGAGAAAGGCAGTAGCATTTGGGCACACAGATGCAGCACATATTACTGGGAGAGACACACCACAAGAGTAATGTCTACTGCAAGGAGTAGGTTGTAAACTCCACATCAGAGGGTCTGAAAATGAATGATGGAATAGAGATAGACTTTCCATTAAAGATAACCACTAAAATATTGTATATATAAAAATCATATTTTTCCATGTTAGAGTTGTCCATCTTTAATACACTGAATTTTATTTTCAAGAATTTCACGGTGTTGAAAAAAATGATGAATAAGATGGTGTAAAATGGCTGAGAAATTAGTTTGCAAAATGTTTTTGACTTCAGACTTCTTTCTACCGACTTGGAACAAATGGAATGCTGTTTTGTGGAGGAAAATATTTATGTTTAATTTGACTTGTCTGTGTGGATCACAGTCCAGATGGAATCTATTAGCAAAGTTCTCTGATGTCTCCAACTGAAATGAGATACATTGGTTCAGCTCTTTAGGGCCATCTGCTGGTGGAGAATGAAACATTTACTAAGGGCGTGAAAAGAAAAAAAGCTGAATGTATGTTTCTACTCACATACAATAGTCTAGAAGCTTCAACCATCCTAATAACAACTATAAGGCTAAATTGAGATGTAATGGAAATTCCTGCTATTGATTTTCTGTGGATTTCACTCTTTACGTTGCAGAAGGTACTATTTGCAACTTACAGGGCATGTTACAGATTTTTTTTTCTGTCATGCGTTAATGGGGTTTTGCAGAACTTAATTAAAAAAACCTGCAACAATGTACATTTTTATTGAACATTGTTGCAGGTTTTTGTAAAAAAAAAAAAAAAAAAGCAGCAAAATTTGCCATGACTTTACCAACACAGTTCAGCATTTTATGACTGAGTTATCATTTCTGGTTTCAAAATATGATTTTTATATGATTTCCTAAGTTTTAGGAATGGGAATATTCATTGTCTACTTCAGCGGGATTAGATTTTGCTGCAGATTTGCCAGTTTTTAACTTGTGCACTGCAAATGGGGAAATCAGTGGTAATCACTAGAGATTAGCGAAGTATTGAAAAACTCAATTTGTTTGGGTTGCCGAATGTTCAAAAAAAAAAATTTGCTTTGCGGTGAATTACTTCATCACGAAGTGCATTTCTTTGTAATTAGTGGGTGCAATGACAGGGAGCGGCGATTGTACCCCTCAGACGCCGTGATCATACATGATTGCGGCATCTGATAGTAATAATCCAGTGTAAAGTAAATAAAAAATATTATATCATACTTACCCTCATCCACTTGATTGTGAAGAGCCGGCCGCCGCCATCTTGATTGTAGATCCAGTGCGAAATTTCACAAGGCCTGTGATGACATCATATGTCGCCACACCCCGGGATTTCGTGCAAGATCTTCAATCAAGATGGCTGCGGTCAGCTCTTTGCATTCAAATGGATGAGGCAAGTATGATTTTTTTTTTTTTTTTTTTACACCATTTCAGGTAAAATAGATTTGTAAGCAAGAGGAACTTTGGCTTCATGGAAATTGCATTTTCCCTGAAATTATGATCAAATTCCATTTTGTGGAGTTCGATTCGCTCAAAACTAGTAATCACCTGAAAAATAACGTGCTGTGTGTTTAAAAATCATACTGCATGTCAATTATCACTTTATATGGATGAGCATATTGAACATATTAATAGGGAACTTAGATTGTGAGCTCTACCGGGGACACTGATTGATTGTAATGTCTGTAAAGCACTGTGGAATATGTTGCCGCTATATAAGTAAAAGAAATACTTTTACATCTCATTCACTTTGCTGCTTCTTTAAATACTGCAAACTGCAGTGCATCTCTCCCATGTGAACATACCCTCAGACTTATGTCACATAAGACATGAGGAATGAGTCAGGGAAAAACCGATGGTTTTGAACGCAAGTTTGATCAGTCGTGTCTGCGATTGAATTCAGAGTTTCAGTTTTTTCTTGCAAATGCAATCAGTTTTTGATGCATTTTTCAGAAAAGCTGAAGAATACTCAACCTCTCCTAGCAACCATCAGTGAAAAACACTCTGCATCCGAATGCTGTTTTCCTGCAAGCCTCATTCATTTCTATAATAAACTTATATGTGCTTTTCCTTTTTTTATACAGGCACCCTGTGCCACGTGTTCTAGATTCACAAGGATTTGGATCGAGGGCAACACTTGCATGGACTCAAGACAGATACATTGATTACTGCTATACTAAATCAGAGTGGGCACCGCTGCTTGAATAATACACGGCGCTCCCCATCCAGCGCTATCCTCCTTAGTGCAGGTATAATACTAATGATCCCACTTATCAATGCAATGCCTGTGTTAAAATAATCAATACAGTGCTTGCTGCTCAACTGAACACTTCTTATAACACTATGAGATATATATATATATATATATATATATCGTTATCTATCTATATATACAGAGAGAGAGGGAGACACATTTTGTATGTATGGTATATAGGAACAGATCTTGTGATTACTGAACTATTCCTTTACCAGCACATCTATAGTAAAGCCATGTGTAGACACATTTATCCCAGTCAACTTTATTTGTAGGCACCACCAACACCATTATAATGCATTAACCCTTTAGTTTTTGTTTTTTTTCCCCTCCTCACCTTCAAAGAGCCAAAGGCTTGTTTTTTGCAGGACAAGTTGTATTTCAATAGCATTAAATGTTCCATATAACAAATTGAGAAATAGATAAATTATTTGCAGGGTAAAAATGGAAAAAAAAAAAACATAATTCCATCATTGATTTTAGGATTTAGTGTTTACTGTGCAATATAACTGAACTATGAATTTCATGCTGCAGGTGAGTATTATTATGGAGACACCAAATTTCTATACTTTTTATATTTTACTTTTTCTTAGAAAAAAAAAAATTGAAAAACTTTTTTTTTATATTGCCTTTTGTCATCATATCCTGGTACCCATAACTTAGTTATTTTCTGTTGATGGAGCTATGTGAGCTTTTTTTTAGCGCGAGCTGTAGTTTTATTGTTATCATTTTGGTGTACAGCCAACTTATTGATCGCTTTTTATCCAAATTTTTGTGGGGAGGTGAGCTGAACAAAAACAAAAAAAAAAAAAAAAAAAAAAGGCCTTGAATAGAAAAATGCAATAGAAAATAACTATTGAATGTTAGATTTCACTTCAACTTCTCAGTTACCAAGGCATCATGTAAACATAAACTCCACCATACTTTATATAAGGCTACATTCACACGACAGTGGTTTTTGTGGGCTCCAAGCCGCATGTTTTGCGGCTCAGATCCAGACCCATCCATGTCCGCATCCGTTGCTCCGTGCTGTGGCGCCGCAAAAAAAAAAAAAAAAAAAAAATATATATATATATATATATTGCGGACAAAAATAGGCATTTCTATGATATCCGCAGCATGAGCGGTCCACAAATTGCGGAACGCACGTGGGCCGTTATCAGTGTTTTGCAGATGCGCAAAACAATGGTCGTATGCATGTAACCTTATATAAAGTATGGTGGAGTTTACATTTTGCTTGGCAGTCTTCTTTAGGCCACCTGCACACGATTGGCGTGTGGATTTAGGTGCATTCGTGCAACATATCCACAATTTCTAATTTTCTATTTTGGTGGGGATGTAAATGTCACTCCACTGACGAGCAGGTAAAGGAGCCTTTAGTGAGGACATGAAAGTGAGCTGCAGATCACTTCCATTCCCATTTCATCTTTTTTTTTTTTTTTCCTAGGATGAAGAAAGCTATGTGCCGCAAATAGCAGATGTACAATAAACAACAACTACGAGAGAGAGGACTGGACAAGGATGCCTTTGACATGGAAGAAAAAAAAAAAATAAAAAAAATCATTGTTACATGTTAGTGGTCACCTTGAATAAAAAAAAAAAAAAAAAAAAAAAAAAATGGTTTCAGTATGCAGAGTTCCTTCTGTTAAGAAATGTAAGGTCGTGTCCAGATTGCTGATGTCTTATAGATGTAGATGTTTGTGTCCAGGTTGCTGATATCTTACACATGCTAGATCTGTGTGTCCAAGCTACTGCTGTCTTCACTAGCTCATGTGTCAGCACAGCTCAATTCCTGATCTGTTTCCCCTTCTATAGCTTGTGAGGGATTCCCTCCTCCTTGTACAGAGAGACATTGATGCTGAGGAGTTTGATTATCCTTCTACCTGCAAGCTTTCTCATGGTTGCTCAGCCTTGTGTGCACTTTTGTCTCTATCCACAGTGTTTTTGAGCTGCTCTCCTCAGATGCTTTTCCCTGTCCACACACTGATCTGCTATGTACAACATCCCTCTCCTTGATGCTATCTCTAAGGGCTCATGCACACGAACGTGTGCTGGCCGTGCCCGTACTGCGGGCCGCATACGGAGGGTCCGCAATAAACAGGCACCGGCCGTGTGCAGCCCGCATCACGGATCGCGAACCCATTCACTTCAATGGGTCCGCGATCCGGGAGATGTGGAGCGGAGGCACGGACCGGAACACCACGGAAGCACAACGGTGTGCTTCCGTGGTGTTTCTGGCCATGCCTCCGCACCGAAAAAAAAAAAGTAGCGCAAGCACTACTTTTTTGCGGTGCGGACCCTCGGATGAGGATCGCGGACCCCATTCAAGTGAATGGGTCCGCGATCTGCATGCGGTGGCCTCATGGTCAGTGCCCGTGCGTTGCGGACCGCACTTTGCGGCCCGCAGCACGGGCGGCACACGTTCGTGTGCATGAGGCCTAACAATGAGAGGAAAGGGGAAGCAAAGAGAAGCAAGACACAGGAGCAGTGTTTTGATGTATTTATCATTCTCTAAGCACTAGCAGCTATGTGAAGGATCCACAAACTGGTAGGAAATGATTAATGATCACTATATAAAAGTTGCATAATTTTGTCATATCTAAAGATCTAATATATCATAGCTTGGAAAACCTTCACAGCTGAAAGAAGAATTTAGCTCACCGATTTCCAGGGCTGCATACATTTTTAGCAAACTCTTAGCTGTAAGAAATATCAGGCCTATACAGGCTTTCCTCTGAAGATATATACAGCTCTGAAAAAAATAAAGGGGTTTTCCAGGATTTTAATATTGATGAACTATCCTCAGGAGACCCAGGCATCTCCCTGCCATCCTCATGGTAATCATTCAGGAGGGGGAGGATAGAGCTTCCCTCATGATATACACAATTTTAGTAAAAAAAAAAAAAAAAAGTCATATGGAGGAATTCTCTGTAACTAGGAGCTGTACTAAGGCACCGTGCAATGGCCACTGTGTTCTGGATTACAAAGCTGCAAGCATAAAAAAAATGACACACACCACAAAGCAAACAATTTATAGTCAAAGGTTTATTGCACAAAATTTCACATAAAATATTTAAAGGTTACATCAGTAGAATAAAAGCAAATATTTCTAAATTTCACCTGACAACTGTTCAGTATGTTGAAGTGCAGATTAAGATCAGGCTTTCCAGATGCACATGGGCAATTCATGAACGGTTCCTAAAGCGTGTGGATTTTTTGTAGCTCTAAAAAAAAAAAAAAAAAAAAAAAAAAAAAAACCCAAAAGGTTTTTGTGCCTCTTTTTGTGCACAACTGACGTTTTCTTCATGGAGTTTTTCCCCTACAGAGAAGGTGTTGGCAGAACACCTTAAAATGGCAAGAACTACAGCATGCTGTGTTTAAAAAAATAAAAGTCAGAAAGACAAAAAACGCCAGGAGCAAAAAATGCTTTCGTACCCTGCATTTCATAGATCTTCAGCTAACATCGGGAGGAGGCGTTTTTACAGAAAAAAAAAAATGGAGGTGCAAAAAACATCACAAAAAAAAAAAAAAAAAAAAAAACTAGGTGTGAAAGCATCTTATATCCTATATAAAACTCACTCTGCCTGGTAAAATCACTGCTTTCAATAAACCCTGATTATATACAAAGAGACAGCTTTAAAATGAAAACATTTAAAAAATGAGTTAAACTTCACAACCAACAAAAAAAGAAAAAAAAATATTCAGCTTCAACACTGTGGCAGCAGATTAAGACTTGTACGCAGATCTTCAGTTTTTACACTTACAGTCTCCAATAATTTCAGGTCTAAAAGCACATGTGCACAATGATGTGTAAGCAACACATACAATCTACTTTAATACTGACAGTAAACTATTAAAAATATTTTGTATTTAAAGCAAGAAAAATTCCATATAAATTTCTGGGGGTAAACATAAAAAAATAAATCTAATATACATGTTAGTGGGTAGTGTATTCTCCCCCAACTTGCACAACACAAGAAAATAAAGTAAAAACACAACACAAACCTTGCTCGCCACGCCACAGTATGCATTCTATCCATTTTAAATATACAGAAAAAGTAAGACTTCACAGACAAGAGCTACAGTCCTAACAATTGAGGTAGAAACATGAAGACAGTGAGTACGGTCTGGATAATTAGTGTCATTTCTAATCTTCTACAAAAGACTTACTATTGTACTGGACTGGTCTGGGAAAATACTCAAGATGTCTCCATGAGTATTCTGTGCTGCATGTCTATTCCCCATGGGTAACAGGTCATTGTTCATCAAAGTAGAGGCCAGATCCATTATGAAAGTGGTAGTCAGGGATAGAAGTAATGATTTGCTACATAGTACAAGCTTCTGTACTTTGGAGAAAAAAAAAAAAAAAACACCATAACCGTTTTTTTTTTCCTAATGCTGCATCAGTGAGGGGAAAAATATCTGACCTAGTCATAATTCAATGATAATCTACTGATTACTTGCATATTGCAAAGAGGACTGCCAGAAGTAGAACTTATAAAAACGTGCTGAGTGCATTGCGTTAAAGGCTTTTGACGGCTGATGAATGTGCCATATTGCTTTGAGTATGTGGCAGACTGGCATCACATTACAGAACAGCTGATGCAGAGCTTGGGCTACTCCAGATCAGGCATTACCGGGTAGTAGACCCCATTCACTATAATAGGATCTGGCAGACATCCGGCCGCTCCCCGGCAAATATGCAAGCAAGGTTTTTTCTTTGGCCCATTCCTGGCATTTCCTCCCAGAGAGCTGTGCTGCACATGTGAAAGTAGTCTTAACAACCTGAATGCCATGGAGGTCATCCTTTGCAATACAACAAAATCAGCATGTATCACAGGGCAGAATCTGGTGTGGATTTCTAGGCTGGTTGATCAGCATAGTACTGTGTATATATGGAAGTTGTGGACCTGGTCTTAGATGAAGAAATATTGTGGATTTTTTTTATGGTTTACCAAAAAAGACGACAAAAAAAAAAACAAAAACAAATTATGTTTGGTTGCACATGGTCAGTTGGGCAACCAGCTACATACAGTAGGTTCTACTATAGCACTCAGTTCACATACTGTCCTCTCAATTAGCAATGATTACTTGTTCCTGATTCTTTCCCCAAATTGATCAACCAGAAATTTCTCTTTCACACATCCTTCCTTTCTCTTCCAATATGCTGCTTCATACAGCAGACAGGAGAAGAGATTGTAAATCTGTATCTCCAATGTAATAGCCTGATCACTACTGGTGTCATATGGACCCTGTATGCATGGCAACATATGAGAAGAAAAACCTTTTCCTTTGTCCTTCTAAGACCTAGTCCCATATTTACCACAAAAGTCCATGGAAGGGAACTCAAGCCTTAAAGTGTAACTGTCATTTTTTTGTGATGTGTTTGGGTAGTGATACTCACCATTTTTGTAATATACTTTAATTACTGAAATCATACATTTCAATGATAAAACTATCCCTAAAGTGGCCCATTTTGAGCCTTAGCAATGATCCTCTGTCTTCTGTTTACATAACAGTTAGTGTTAGCAGTTCTCCACAGTTATGTAAACAGAAGACAGAGGAGGATTGCTAAGGCTCAAAATGGGCCACTTTAGGGATAGTTTTATCATTGAAATGTATGATTTCAGTAATTAAAGTATATTACAAAAATGATCAGTATCACTGCCCCTACACATTACACAAATAAAAAAAGAATGACCGTTACACTTTAAATACAACCATAGTAGAAGGTTTGCATGTGAGTAAAGTATGCAGGTTTAATTTGACAGTTCCTTAAGACTACTAGTACCATGCATTACAGCATACACAAAGAGGAACGCGGCCTATAATGGAAGACATTTACAACAGGCCGTAATGCTCTTTTTTTTTTTAATTCCTGGCATAATGCTGAATTTCCGATTGGTCACTGCTGAACGTGGCTTTATCTCAAATGACAATACAGTTAAACCCAAAAGTGATCTTTCCACATCAGCACTAATATGTACGTTACTCCCCTTGAATGGCTTCTATTATCAGCAACAGTCATGCGCTAATGGGATAAAAGGGCAAATGGCTAGGATATGCCATCACGCTATGATCGGTGGCTCTGAGCCCTGCCAATTGTGAGAATAAAGAGGCCACGGCGCTGCATCCCTTTCTAGGACTTCTCTGCATAGACCACCCAGCTGTACAGAGAACTGCAGCACAGCCACATTCAAGCTGTAGTTCTCTGTACAGCTGGGTGGTCTCTGCAGAGAAGTCCTAGAAGGGGATGCAGCACTGTGGCCCCTTTATTCTCAAAATTGGTGGAGCTCAGACCAACAACAGAGAACTGAGGTTAGAATGGGTCTGTGCTGCAGTTCACGTCACAGACGAGCGGGCAGGAGTCATTGTGCAGCGAAAAACAGACACAGGGCTACATCATGAAGTAATAGCATAGCTTAGCCGTACACCATAACTTTATAAGATGAGAATATTCCTTTGAAAAGGTGGTGAATTTTTAGAAATCTGCTCAAGTAAAAGGACCCTTAGAGATGCCCTTAAATAACGATATTCCTCGACAAAAAACAGCTTCCCAAATGGGGAGGTAAGTGCACAAGCATCAAGCTGTCACAGATTTCCTGGGCGAATTCCTAAATAGTAATAAATTAGGGTCTCAAGTTATTTCAGAGAATGTCGTTGATGCAGCCCCAGGCCACACATCTCCAGTGCAGATTAGAATCCAAAGCTCAACATGGATTTGTCGCTATGGGACCATATGGACCATCGGTACCATTTATCAGAAACAACAACCAGGAATGTCCCTCTAACTGGTCAGCCAGTTCCATGCCAAAATATTATAACGTTTTCCTGGAATATATCCAGCAGAGCATTGTTGTGGGATAGTGGTAAAATCCAGAAGAATAAGCTGAGGGGATTGTCTGTGGTGGTGTGCTTGTAAGACTATTCTAATACTTGGTGACATATATAATAGAAAGAGAACTGAACGTGTACATAGGCACCAGCTCATATCCCATAAAGACCATACAATATAATTACATGCCGAATTCTCCACATCTTCCCGTTATAGACACAGTGCAGTAAGTCTACATGAAATATTGGTGGAAAGAAGATTTCCAAAAAAGTGACGGTCCAGACATCAGCACTGAAGAGTTTAAGAATTTCAAAGTTTTTCAAAATGCTTTCCTGTGTAACGACAAAAAGGCCACTGGGGATAGCATAATGCCTTCACATCATGTAAACTTTAAAAAGTGCCCCCATTAGGATGCAGGGGATACAGTTCAGAAGAACAGCAGCGTCAGGTCTCCCCTTTTCCAGAATGGTTGTTTTTCCTCCGTAGCTTATGGAATGACCGAATGTACGATGCAGCTTATAAAAGGATTTGGGCAACATGAGGAGAATGGGTACTTGCCACGGCCGCCAACAAAGGCAAGTCATTAGATTCGATCCTGAATGAGAAACAGAATGCAGATGATACCAGTTACAAGAATATCCACATTACACAGTATACACACAGGAATCAGAAACCTCCAGGACGCCAGCTGTTCAGAGACTACAACTCCCAGCATGCTCCATTCAGGTCTACGGGAGTTACAAGAACAGCCAAGCAAGCATGCATTCTGGGAGTTGCAGTTTCACAGAAGCTGGAGTGCCGTAGGATGCTGGCCTGTTGGTCTGTGTTCACACATCATAGCATACATTTTGTGTATAAAAAAAAAAAAAGCAAAGAAAAAAACTTTCTGATGTAAACTGGGAACCCATAGCCCAATGTATTCAACTGTTTGCCAAACATGTACTGTATACTGTTACGAGTGCTCACCTGTATTGAAAAGATTTTCATTCAGTGAAATACAAGGTATGGCAGAGCACACCCCCAGAGCAGGCCTATGGACGCATATCGGCCTATACATTGGGGGTTTGTCCTGGTGGATAGTCATTGAACAAACAGTGGCTTAAGGTGTATGGCCAGCTTAAGGCCCCTTTCACACGGGCGAGATTTCCGCGTGGGTGCAATGTGTGATGTGAACGCATTGCACCCGCACTGAATCCTGACTCATTCATTTCTATGGGTCTTTTCACATGAGCGATGTTTTTCACGCATCAGTTTGCCATTGCGTGAAAATCGCAGCATGTTCTATATTCTGCGTTTTTCACGCAGCCCTGGCCCCATTGAAGTGAATGGGTCTGCATGATTCACTGATGAATGTTGTTTTTAAACATTCAGTTTTTTATCACGGGCGTGCAAAATGCATCCATACGCATCGCACCCGCGTGGGAAAAAACTGAACGAACGTACGCAATCGCAGTCAAAACTGCGGATTGGTGCGAGTTTTCCAGAACGCACCCTGAACGCATCCGGACCTAATCCGTGACGCTCGTGTGAAAGGGGCCTAAAGAGGTTTTCCAGGATTGCACTGCAGCCTCTTCACCTTGTGACGTCATGTTCATCAGTCACATAGCTTTCTGTAGGTCTGTCCTTTTCAAGTGAATGGATCCGAGCTGCAGTATCAGGCACAGCCACCAGACAATGTGCCGCACTGTGCCTGGTTGAAGAGCCAAAATGCTTTTACCCAATTGCTGTGGGCTCTTCTACCAGCTGATTAAAGGGGTTTTCAAAGATTTTGATACTGATGAACTGTCCTCAGGATAGATCATTAGTATCTGATCCGTAGGGGTCCGACACCCAGGTCTGATGGGGGCACAGTGATCTGGGGTCTGATGGGGGCACAGTGGGCTGATCTGAGGTCTGATGGGGGCACAATGGGCTGATCTGAGGTCTGATGGGGGCACAATGGGCTGATCTGAGGGCTGATATGGAGGCACAGTGGGCTGATCTGGGGTCTGATGGGGGCACAATGGGCTGATCTGAGGTCTGATGGGGGCACAATGGGCTGATCTGAGGTCTGATGGGGGCACAATGGGCTGATCTGAGGTCTGATGGGGGCACAATGGGCTGATCTGAGGTCTGATGGGGGCACAGTGGGCTGATCTGGGGTCTGATGGAGGCACAGTGGGCTGATCGGGGGTCTGATGTGATGTCCTGAAATTTATGGGGGGGGGGGGGTCTGATAAAAAATATTTTTTTCTTATTTTCCTACTCTAAAATCATCGGGTGCGCCTTTAGATTTATTTTAATTCCTCCTACAAAGACTGTTGTGCCAATGACACAACCATGGTAGATATTCCAGAGACGGCCTGTGATCATATGTTCATTTCCTTAACAAACCACTTTAGTGGAAATACTCACCCCAACACGTTTCCAAGCTCTTTCACGTGGACTCGGGTGTGTCCCCTCAGGTACTCAGAAAGCATTTTACTTTTCAAGTACAACTCCTGTAGTTTGTCCTCTAGATGCATCACACACTAAATGGGGTGGAAAAAAGAAATTTGGTTTAGGCCTATCATTAAAAAAAAAGCAAAATTAAACGATTTAATGACTTCTGAAACAATATGTACAATAATCTACACCACATACAAGAAATCAGAAAATAATGGCAGCTAAACATGTAGAAAAAGCCAATGTTAAAAGGGAACCTGTCATGTTGGACCCCATGTCTGAGCAGATTTATATAGTTTTGTGGGTATTTGGGGCAGACTGGAACCTACAGTGCTACAGTGGCCCTGGAGGTGGGGGGGGGAGCTAAAAGTGTTGTAGGGGGTTCAAATTGACAGAAGACGGGGCAACACAAGGAGGCGGGGTCAGCAGTTGAATATTGCAGAACCAAATACCACAGTGTAGCACAATATACTGCCCCAATTGCTGTCATCATTGGTGGTCAACTATAGTTACCATCTTATATCCTTCTCCTCCAGTTGTCTATGGAGCAGGGGCTTAGTAGGTGAGGTGCAGGCCACAGCAGTTGAATTCAGGAGGATATGTGCGGACGCTGGCCGGGTACATGAGTACCTGCTTCTCACAGCATTAATTACCACTGAGAGCTCATTATGTACTCAGCCAACAGCAGAGAGGAGGGCTTGGGCAGCCCCTTGGAATATTTCCCTGTAGGGTTTATGGCCAGTCCGCCCCTGTGGGGATTTAAAGGGGTATTCCCATCTCACAAATGTAGTTTGTATAGTTAGATATAGCCATACCAGTATTATTACTAATAGAATGTATTTATATATAATGTACTATTTAGAAGATTTGCCTATTTCTATATCCATTGTCCCACACACATCAGTCAGGCCGTTGCCCCTAGTTACGACCACCTCGGCCATGTAGTAGTGGTGGCTGGCTTGCTCTTGTTCAAACCCGCTCTGAGGTAACTGCTCTATTGTGAACGCACATTACATGATCATGCACAGACACATCTTAGGGTTGTAGCATTTTTGCATGCACTTCCAAAACGCAGAGAAACAGATCCTGTTCCAAGATCAATTCATCTCTATGGAGCAGGATCCGTTTATAAAGTCTGCGTTTTGGACGGATCCTGACCCTTGGTTTTGGACTGGTAGCGTCCAAAACGCAGATGTGAGAGTACCCCAAGACGTGTCTCCGCATGCTCATGCAATGTGCGTTCACAATACAGCAGTTACCTCAGAGCGGGTTTGAAAAGGAGCAAGCCGGCCACCACTACTACATGGCCACGGTGGTCGTAACTAGGGGCAACGGCCTGACTGATGTGTATGGGACAATGGATATACACATAGGAAAATCTTCTAAACGGAACATTTTATATAAATACATTCTATTAGTAATAATATTGGTATGGCTATATCTAACTATACAAACTACATTTGAGAGATGGGAATACCACTTTAATATAACTTGTGATTCATTCATTTACATCCACGCTCTAAGTTTAGGAGCAAAGTGTGTGGTCTCATCCATGACTGACATATCTGTGCATGCACATTGAAGAGAAGATAGATCACCGATAACTCCACCCACCGGACAGAACGAGCAGGGACTATTGCCTGCAGATAGAACTGAATTTTCATGCTGATGACAGGTTCTCCTTAAGACTAGTATCATTTATACTGCTTAAAAAAGAATTTATCTGCAAAATCTCATACTACATGTAGCCTGAAATGGGGAATGTCATGATAAGACGGTGCCCACGCTTTCTAATGAAAAGCACATTATAAAATGGAGCTATGCCCTGGAGTCACTGTATGTCACAGTTTACGGATCCACTTTGTCAGCAATTTTCTTGTACTTGTCAGTTACCTAAACCACTACCTTGATGAAGCAAAGGAAGAACAGGAAATTAAAGAAGCACTCCAGCAAAATAGTGCATTGTGTACACCTTTTTTAAAGGGGTTCTGTAGTTCTTTAAAACTGATGATCTATCCTCTGGATAGATCATCAGCCTCTGATCGGCGGCGGTCCAACACCCGGGACCCCCGCCGATCAGCTGTTTGAGAAGGCAACGGTGCTGCAGGAGCACTGCGGCCTTCTCTGTGTTTACCGCAGGCCAGTGACGTCACGACTAGTATCACTGGCCTGGGTGGGGTTAAGCTCCATTCAAGTGAACAGAGCTTAGCCCCGCCAAGGCCAGTGATACTAGTCGTGACGTCACTGGCCTGCGGTAAACACAGAGAAGGCTGTGGCGCTCCTGCAGCGCCGCTGCCTTCTCAAACAGCTGATCGGCGGGGGTCCCGAGTGTCGGACCGCCGCCGATCAGAGGCTGATGATCTATCCAGAGGATAGATCATCAGTTTTACAGAACTGCAGAACCCCTTTAATCGAGTTACCTACAGATCTTTTGGTACATAACTACAAGTCACAAGTTCCCATCTTAAATCCAAAAAAAAAAATAAAAAATGGAGATCAATTACTAAGTCTGCAACAGAAGACCCCAAAGTACACAAGGTCTCATATCGGCAACTTTTCCTGACCAGCGGAGTACTTACAAACACAGGGGGAGTTCTCAGCTTGTGAAGCTGTAAAATAGATTGAAGCAAACTGCCCACTTGACTGGACACCAAGACTTCTGTACCAAGCTTCATGCTGTCCGTGGTCGTCTTCTGGCTGCTGACAACCTGCACACTGCATTTATCAGTGTCTGCCACTATGCACACAGCTTCTGCAAGGGGCTCATCCAGGACAGGGTGCTGCAACCAAAGAACGCTTTTAATTCATTCATCCTGGGCTCCACACTTATTTTACTTTTTTTGGTATGCTAAGTTATATTACATGCATTTTTTAGAAAAGGGGCACAATGGGTTAAAAACAAAAAAATTCCATAAGCATAAAACTTAGTGATCAATCATAAGTGCATTGTCCAACGTTTACCGGGTCCTTGGCGATTTCCACCTCCTGGTCCCATCTTGACACAAAGGAGATGCCAATTAAGCCAATGTGCATTTTCTGCGTGTCGAGATGAAACAAAAGGAAACGGAGATGGCTGCAGGGAATCGGTAAAGTGAGAAATGCTTATTTATTTTAACCCATTCTGCCCCATATAAATATTTTATTCTGTTATTCTACTGGACAACCACTTTATTAAACTGTGGCAGTACAGCAACAGCAATTATTGAGAACTATAAGCATTGCCCTAAATTTTATATATACTGTATTTTTTGCCCCATAAGACGCACTTCCCCCCCCCCCCCAAATGAGGGGAAAATGTCTCTGCGTCTTATGGGGTGAATACTAATGAGTGCTTCCATTATGGAAGCGCTCATTAGCACTGGAGGACCCGGAAAGCGGTGAACACTCTGTACTCACCGCTTCCTGGTCCTCTGCTCGGCTGTCGGCTCTGCAGGGCTGCGCACAGCGTGAGGGCGCTCTGTGACCTCACACTGTGCGCATCAGTTCACAGCACAGCCGACTGCAGGAGGAAGAACAACGCTGGAGTGGAGGAGCGGCGGCGTCCAGGAGCTGGAGAGGTAAGTGCTTTATTTATTTTAACTGAGGCATGCTGGGCTGAAGTGAGGCATGGGGCTGATATGGGGGCTGAAGTGAGGCATGGGGCTGATGTGGGGGCTGAAGTGAGGCATGGGGCTGATGTGGGGGCTGAAGTGAGGCATGGGGCTGATGTGGGGGCTGAAGTGAGGCACGGGGCTGATGTGGGGGCTGAAGTGAGGCACGGGGGCTGATACGGGGGCTGAAGTGAGGCACGGGGGCTGATACGGGGGCTGAAGTGAGGCACGGGGGCTGATACGGGGGCTGAAGTGAGGCACGGGGGCTGAAGTGAGGGCTAATTACGGCACAGGGACTGATATGGGGTCTAAATACAGGCATAGGGGTTGATATGGGGGCTAATTACAGGCATGGGCGCTGTTGAGAGGCATATGGGGGCTGATAAGAGGCATGGGGCTCTTATCGGAGGTCTGATTGGGGGTCATTCACATTAGGGTCTGAGCTAAGGTCTGATTGGGGCTGTAAGCTGAGGTCGGATTAACATTGGGGGTCTGATTGCTGGTCTGACCTGAGATCTAAAACCTAGGTGCGTCTTATGGGCTGGTGCGTCTTATAGGGCGAAAAATAAGATATATACAGTATGTATATATACACACACACTGCACAACAACAGAAGCTATTCCGCTCGAATAAACCTTTATGTTTTAGCCTACATTCACACAAACATTGTGGCTTCTGTTCATTCCATGCAATTCAAATGTGAACAGAGCCTTATCTTGGGGCAATGTCACCTGACAGTATGCACCAACATACGTGGGTTGAGTGAGCGAGGCTTGCCGTCAAGCATGGCTTCAGCTTCTCAGTACTTGCAATCCCATGAAGCACCATATCAGGCATATATGTGGAGCAGTAACCACCAAACAGAGACCTCCCAAAGTTTTTAACACTTGGGCTACTGATAACTTCAGATCTAGAAGGGGGGAAAAAAAAAGGTTAAATAAAATATACAACCTCCCCAACACTGTATGAACTATGACAGAAGACATGATCTTCTGTAAGTGATTTTCAGTAGGTTCCACCTAACTGAAGAATAGCCTCAAGTTCAGCCAGGTTTCAGGAGCCAGCATAATGTGGTCTGCTGCACTACTCTTCACTATATAAAAACATAAAAATGGTTTCAACAGGTTCCCATTTATATATATTTTTTATATAATTAGATGTTGTCCACCAGGCACCATAAGACAATAAATCCATAACGCTGGTTCAGCTCAGTAGTAGCTTTATACACCTATACATGGGACTGGATCCAACACCAACTGGACAAAGTGGCCTTCAGTAAATTTTATTTAACGACCATGTACACCTTTTTATGACTGCATTTTACTTATTCGGGGCTAGAAATCATTTTTTCAATTGGTCTTTATAAACAATGTTCAGCCGTTCCTGAGATAAAAGGGTAAAAAAAATATATATATATATCAGTCTGTTTGAAAGCAGGGACTGTTTTCTATGAATCTCGTCATCTGATGGCTCATGTGGAGCTCCTTTATCTGATCTCCTGACCTCAAATGTTTACTTAAGCCATATTCTTAGCATTTTGATAAGAACTGAATTATAATGAGTGTTTATGAGATCAGGAGATCAGAGATAAGAGCTCTACATAACCCTAATGGGATTCATAGAAAAAAAAGTCACAGATTACAGACAGTTGTATCTCAGAAATGGCTGACCATTTTTAATAAAGACCAATTGAAAAAAATATTTTTAGCCCAAATTAGTAAAATTCTTGTTCACCTTCAGGGGCATTTCTTTATGAACATAGCCTTTACCTTTAAACCTTTAAAGGAACACTAATCTAAGTTGATATACTGTGGTATTTCTAATGCAGAGTCCAAAGGGCTGCAGCATGACTCAAACACACTGGGGTTAGTAGAGTGTATCCGTTGTGCCTGGAGCTTATATGTTGTGAGGGAGAGGAAAGCATCAAGAGAAAATGCTGATTTATCATATCATATACAGCATCACTGCAAGTATAATCTAAAAAGGAATCTCTATATTTAATCTACGTCTTACCTAGGAATTGGAAGTTCTACTTCTGCATGGTCACTGTTGTGGTCCCAGTCTTCTGAATGGGTGTGGCCTGTGTTCAGCTCCTCGTCACTGTGGCCCAGGGCACTGTCATAACTCTTGTTCCTTGGAAGGTTTCCCTCCAGCCTCCCTCCACTCGTTTTGAGTGGATCCCCACATGGGATACTTCGAGAAGGCATCTGAGGAGGGTGGACTGTCAGGCCATTCTCACAAGTTCTTTCCTCCCTGTGATTATATGCTACTACACTAGAAACAAAACATTTTTCTGATAATCGAGAATTACTGGGAAGAGACTCTGCTGTATTAGTTTCAATGTTGTTACCCTCCACAAAATACTCATCAAATAAGCTGGAACCTCCCTCACAGGAGGGGATCCGTGAAAGCATTTTCCTCCTTCGGTGAGCCACACGGGAGTCATTTTTGGGCTCACTTGACTGTTCAGGCTTTACGTTATCTACTTCATTTCTGGAGGTCTCCAGGTCAGAGTCAGAAGATGGGGAACAGCCCATTCTGAAGGTTACTTTCCCTGGAGAAGGAGAATTATCCTCTTTAAGGTCTGAACGAAGTACTTCCTTTGCCCATTCAGACAGTTGCACTGGTGGAGAGCTAGCTTTTTTGTCATATTTGCCAGCCGAGTGGTGGCCTAGAACATGGGATGTAAGAGAGTCCGAGGTAAACATGTCTTCAGCTTTGTAAGCTGGTGTTCTCGTGACTGAAACCAAAGTCTCTACTTTAGCTTCTTTCACCAACATTACAGTTTCTTTACAAGAACCTTCATTAAGTGAAATAGCTCCATTACTAGTAGGAGGTGCAACAGTTCTCTTGGTCAACCGAAAGCAGCCATCACTTTTTTTTTCCACAGTCATTGCAATTTCAGAAGGCTCAAGTCCACTGCCATTTTGAGGTGATCTATCACCCAAGCTAGAGGGCAGAGAAGGAGACAACAGGGCAGACTCATTGTTCAGTGTTATGACCACATATTCCGAGTCTTCCACCTCTCCCTTCTCAAGTGAAGTTGTCACATTACTGCCCTGTACAATCTGCTCCCCTTTCTTCAAGATTCTGCTGTGAACCAGATGGTTCTCCTGAAGTTCAGAGCAACGGATGAAATAGGTAAGGACGTACAAAATGCGCTGGACCAGGTCTTTACGTTTTCCTACAACAACAGTTCGAGTCATTCTGACAGGGGATCCAATAGCTCCATATAGATCACCTGAGAGGAGCGAGAGAAGGAAAAGGGTTCACAAGAATCTTAATTGGAAAGCAACAGACCTTTACACTATTACACTACAGTATCCTAGCATAGATGTTAGGCTCTGGAAGCCACCACGCTGTAACATATAGTGCCTTTTCCACATTTTTTCACATTACGCCCACAAACTTTAATGTACTTTATTGGGATTTTATGTGATAGACCAAAACAAAGTAGCAAGTATCTGTGAAGTGAAAAGAAAACGATACATGGTTTTCAAAATTTTTCATAAATATCTGGAAAGCGTGCCGTGCATTTGTATTCAGGCCCCCCGAGTCAATACTTTGTAGGACCACCTTGTGCAGCAATTACAGCTGCAAGTCTTTTAAGGCAAGTCTCTACCAACTTTGCACATCTAGAGGGTCAATTTTTTGCCTATTTTTCTTTGCAAAACAGTTTAATCTCAGTCAGACTGGATAGACACGGTCCATGAAAAGCAAATTTCAAGTCTTGCCACAGATTCTCAGAGACGGGGACGAGCCTCCCTAGCTTCACCCAGAAGTAGTGCAGGTAGCAGAAAGTAGAATCAGTGTGAGGGGCCTGGCATATGGGGGAGCATTTGCTAGTGTCGGATAACCTCTTTAAAGGGATATTCCCATCTCACAAATGTAGTCTGTATAGTTAGGTATAGCCATACCAATATTATTACTAATAGAATGTATTTATTTAGAAGATTTGCCTATTTGTATATCCATTGTCCCACACACATCAGTCAGGCTGTTGCCCCTAGTTACGGCCACCACAGCCATGTAGTAGTGGTGGTCGGCTTGCTCCTTTTCAAACCCGCTCTGAGGTAACTGCTGTATTGTGAACACACATTGCATGAACATGCGCAGACACATCTTGGGGTACTTTCACATCTGCGTTTTGGACTGGTAGTGTCAGGATCCGTCCAAAACGCAGACTTTATAAACGGATCCTGCTCCATAGAGATGAATTGATCTTGGAACAGGATCCGTTTATCTGCGTTATGGAAGCGCAGACAAAAATGCTACAACCCTAAGATGTGTCTCCACATGATCATGTAATGTGCGTTCACAATACAGCAGTTACCTCAGAGCGGGTTTGAAAAGGAGTAACCAGGGGCAACGGCCTGACTGATGTGTGTGGGACAATGGATATACAAATAGGGAAATCTTCTAAATGGTACATTTTATATAAATACATTCTATTAGTAATAATATTGGTATGGCTATATCTAACTATACAAACTACATTTGTGAGATGGGAATACCCCTTTAAGCTCACTATGAAGTCACCAGTCTAGCTTTGTTATTAGGATAGGTTCTGTGTGTGCTAATAGGGCAGTGGTCATTTTATTTCCCCTGATGCTTCTCCCCCCTAGAGAAAACAAGCCATTATAAATAATGAAAACTATTTGGGAATGGGTTTATAATGAAGTAATATTTAGGCATTTTCAGTAATTGTATTAATTCCCGGAGAATCCCTTCAATACATAATAAAATATACAAAATACACTTAAAAGCAGTATGGCCCCGCACCAGGATTACAGAACACTACATAAAGAAGAAGAGCAGTGACCCTACTCTATATCAGCTGGTGACCTGAAGGATGTTCTAGAGACTTAAATGGATAAGACGTTTATCCCCCTACTGTCAGATTTACAGCAGCCTCACGTGGGTGCATTCAGTTATCTGCTAGTCTTTGGCTGGGGTCACATCACGTTTCTGCAATCTGGTTGAGGCTTTTTTTATGTTAAAATGTATATTAAAAAAAAAAAAAAAGGATACATAATGCTTAACCTCTTGATCTACATGTACACACTAAGTGGCCGTACTATTAGATATACTTACTCCTATAAGAACGGAGCTCCCCTGTATGAAAACTAGGCACATAGCATTGGGGTGCAGCATGAATGAAGCTTCATGAAGTTTCTATGTCTATTTCGGTGTGAACCCACAATACAAATGGAAAAAATGAGTGATCAAAGCAACTTTGCAAGCGCTATGGACATTGGGGGAGGGGGGGGGGGGGTTCTCGTGCAGAAAATTATATGAACAATGGCATTGTCAGGGAAAAATATCCTGCAAAAGGGGATCCCATGGACATAAACAACTCATCAACTTAAGGGGTCAGAGTAGAATGCCAAGAATCATTCTGGTGCCCCAGCTCATGTGCCAAAATGCATAACTATTGGTTCCTTAGTGCAGATGACCTATAGCAGCAGACAATCAGTGTGAGTGCCATTGTCATCTAAGAAAAGCTAGATTCCAGTGGGAAAAGAGTGCAAAATAATATAACTAAGCAGTGGAAGAACATCACCTTTTCAGATGAGTTCAGATTTGTGTTGCTTATTGGAGGGTGAGAATTTGGCTGAACCTTTCCGGTCAACAGTTCAGATGAAGGTACCTGTGGATGGATGTTTGGGCAGTAGGGCTTACCTAAACATTGTGGCTGACCAAATTCATCCCTTCATGGCAGCGGTGTACCTTACAGAAGACGGACACTTTCAATAGGATAATGCACCAACCAAAATTGGTCGAATAGCCATTGATTGGTTCCAGGACATGAGAGGTTTCCCTTGCTTCCCTATAATTCACAGTCCCTAGATGTCAATCCTACAGAGCATCTCTGGCACCAAATAGAATGGGTTGTGCATGTCAGTACCTCTAATCTGTGGCAACTGCAAGAAGCTATCCTGTCCTCATGTGTCTACACCATGATGAGTTCCTGCAGATCTGAAGACCAAAAGGGGGAGGGGGTCCAACACACTACTAATGAAGTAGCCATTCAGTGTCTATCTCACACACAAATGTATCACCTAAAATGTGCACGTGATGTGAACAAGGCCTAAAGGATATACAGGATCAGCATTTGTAACATAGCCCAGAACCTCGACCATTCCACTATCATGAGAAGTAGAAGATGGCATGAAATCTATCCAGAGATCCATGGGAACTTACTAGCCTCCTGTTTGCTACTTTGAGCTGACAACACAAGAGAACAGATAAAGTTAATAAGTTAATCAATTAAAACTGATACGTCTAAACTAATCAAAATAGCAAAATGATTCACCAATATGGAGAGAGAATGCTTATTATGTTCTGAATAGAAGGGAAACTACAGTCTCTTCAAGGGGCTATCCCACGAACAGCATTTATAACCTATCAACTGTGTGATCGCTGGGGGTCCAACAGACATTATAATGAAGGCATAACAAATACTCACCAAGCTGAGCCCACAGGGGGTTATATGGGTGGGATTTGGCCAGCAGACTGACTGACTGGGAAGTGTGCTTTTCACAAAAAGACCTTATTGGAGGATGGTCATTTGGCATCACCGTTGGGACCCATGCCAGGTGGTAAGTCAGAACAGCAGTGATTAATGCTGCAAAGAACCTGGAAAACACATGCAGAGGTTTATGAAAATAGGTAAAAAGGGCAAGAAGTATTAGCCATAAAGGGTTATGACGTATAATGATGACCTATCCCCTGGATCTCAATACCGGAAAATGTAAATGCTAATGTGAAAGTAGCCTATGCCTCTCGAGTTGGCCAAGTCTTCTGTGCTGTCCACAGGGAGGTCCTGTCCATAAAATGGCTGCTGACGAAGGGTCATGTGACCAGACATAGCACCTCCATTTGATGTCTCCTGTGATGTTGGAAGTTTAGTATAGGTGCAGTGATTTGCCTGATCACATAACCCTCCATCGGCAGACATTTTTATGGACAGCACAAAAGACTACACAAACAGAGGGCATACCTTATGAGACAAATTCACAGAATTTCCACAATGGCTAGATTAGTAAGTGATATACAGTCATACTACACAGACATGTGTCACACCAGAAAGGATCTTGTTAGGTTACACACTGAGGATTAGACGTTACTTACTGGTTCTTGTTAAGCTGCTCAATGAGATAAGTGAACTCTTTCAGGAAATGCTGGCAGAGCTGACTCTTCTCTGCAGTGCTGGACATCATGGTAAGCCACACTGGCTCAGCGATGCGAGGAGCGCAGTACAAGCTCCAGATAGTTTCCCTGTAACATACGAAACATTGTCTATATCCATAACAGAATATGATATCAGTGATATTTGTGTTCCTGTCTACATAAAACATTGTGCAATAAAAAAAAAAAAGTTCTGGAAGGGTTTCATATTTTTATTTATGATAACTGTTACAATAGCTTGCTTGCAGTCAGTGAATGAGAACATCCTAGTTTATATCCAATGGTTAAAAGCCATGATCATGGCCAATTTCAGGGTTCCTTACGAGAAAAAGAACACTGTTCCCATTCACTGTCTGTAAGCAGAGTTCTTGGGAAAAAAAAACAACATTCAAAAGCTGAAACTGACAGCATTTTACTTAAGGTAGGAATTATAGTAACTTATAATTATTTTAATAAATCAATGATTCAAACAACTGCATCTTAAAAGGTATGATGTTGGGTTTTCTGTAAAAAAACATTTATAATCAATCATTCCCTACCTAAACTGGCCCAGAGCCTCCATGACCTGACTGAGGTAAACCTGCACCCGTTGACTCGATTCTGTAATTTTCCTGCAAGTAATCATTGCCTGAAATAGGAGAGCAAATTATATAATAAGGTCACTTCTAAAACACTAGTAACACTTCTACAGCCATGTGAAAAGAATGTACTATATGGATGAGTGTAAGAAGAACAGGCTACAATTTGCATCATGTTTGCTCCTCTGTTGCAGTACACAAAAACGCACAGAAGATGGCAGCCAAGAGCAAGCATCAAGCAGGTAAGTCTGCTTTACTTCCCTATATATACTTGTCCTTCAAGTTACAATATGGATTGGTTTTGTGCAGATCATTGTAAGTTCAAAAGATGGTAACATGAATCCATCACTCTATGGAAAACTAGTAAGTGGTTCCAAATAAGAGAAAATGAAGAATTCCACTTGTGAGACGTTATCTCCTATACACAGCACAGACAATAAGGATTAGATTGGTGGTCCAACCGATGGGACCCCCACTGATCACAAGAACAGGGATCCCTTACCCCTTTGGGTCCTCAAAATTAATGGAGCGGCAGGTCGGCATGTGCACTGCCACTCCTTCTGCTCAATTTATCTCTATGGGAGTTCTGGAGATAGCAGAGTACTGCACTTTCCGGATCTCCCATAGAAATTAATGTATTGGCAAAGCACATGCGAGACTTGCCCCTACATTCTTTTCGGGAGGGGCCTCAAAGGCTACAGGGTCCCCATTCTCATGATCAATGGGGGTTCCCAGCGGTAGGAGGACTCCAACCCCAAAAGGGGGTCTCCTGACCTTTGTTTCGCGTATTGCCACATCTTTATGGATAATGAAAGGAGGTGGCTTTGTATGTACATACATAGCTCACTCCATAAACTTCTAAGGGAGTATTGTCAGACTGGCCCAGCAGAGTACCAGAAGACCTTCTGGTGGGCCCAAGCTTTGAAACAATAACTGGCCTCTAATAAAACAGGACCATTAAGGCCTAGTAGAGGCTACAGCTGACCTTGGAGCCCATAACCAGGTAGACATACAATTTATGCAGCCTGGGAAAATGCACAGGTTCCTAGTAGAAAAAAGGCCCACCATCATCCTATGAAGAAAACACTCATGCTTCCCAAAGACTACTTCATTATTTTTCTTGGATAGGGGCCATTTTGACCTTAGATCTCATAACCAGGTGGACAGACCATTTAACATAGAACTGAATGGAGATATCAACGCACAGGGTTTGTGGGACCTCAGTTCTGTGGTTTCCATCAGACATTTATGGCGTATCCTGTGAATACCTTTAAGGTTTTATTACAAATAACAAAAATGCCTATAGCTTAAAGATTACAAAATTTAAAAATGGTCAAGTTACCTTCTCAATTGCAGATTTCAGCTTATTCATGTGACTCTCAAACAAAGGGAAATGCGAGAAGAAGAAATCTTGGAAGTTCCGTTGTGCTTCCTCCTCTTCAGACAAGGAGAAAATGATACTAATTGCAATCTTCTTTCGACCAATCGTTGCTGGGTTGGATGTATAGCTTTCATCAGCCATACTAAATGTCTCTTCTGTGGTCCTGTAAATATGTGCTGGTTAGAGAGTACACAGGATAGGATCATTATAATGAACATTAAAGGGGTATTCCCATCTCAGACATTAATGGATATACCACCAATGTCAGGTAGGTGTGGGTTCTACCTCTGGGACCCTCTCCTATCGCTAGAACAGAACTTCCATAGTGAAGGAGGTCCCACTGTGCACTAGCTTGGCTATTTCCGGCAATCTAATAGTGGTAAGTGGACAGTCCCACAGAAGTGCATGGACGGCACACTGCGCATGCATTTGCCACTATAGGACTGCCAGATATAGCTGAGCCAGCGACTGGCCATTTTCAGACCTGCTGTAACAGTAAGCCGAGGGTGGTCGCACATGCTCAGCTGCTCTACCTTCAATTTGGAGGGAGGGGCCCGTTCCTGAGAGAGAACTGAGTCCCAGAGGTGGGACCCACAACTATCTGACATTGGTGGCATATCATAGAGATATGATATCAATGTCAGAGATGGGAATACTCTTCTAATAACTCTTCTACTAAAGCTGCAAAATGTACCATACTTAACCCTTTCTTTAACAGTCTAAATTAAAAATATACAAACAGGAATAAGAAAAAAAAAAAAAAAAAAAAGTAGACTCCTCACCATCTTGGCACAACACCATTCTCTAAACTGGTAGTTTGACTCCTCAGCCAACGGCGCTGATAGCTGCTAGCACAGTTACTTGAGAAGGAGGTACTTGGGGAAGGGAGAGGGGTTATCAGGAGGCTGCTCAGAGATGCTGCAAAAAAAACCCAAAAACACTACATTAAATAAAGCCACAACACATGTATCCAAACATATGAAGAGACGTCCACAGGCCTTTCAAGTTTTGCTGAACTATAGGACCTTTTTCATGCAAATCACACCTTGGTGTTTACATCTTCACAGGCAAATGTGCTCATAGAAGACATCACTTATTTAGATGCAAATACATATAACGTGAAAACTACAGATCAGAGCATCCTGATATACCTAGGGCATGAAAATAAATGTGTTAGAGGCTTCAGAGAAACCTCTAAACCTCGGAGTCTGTAATACATATTTGGTGGTGTTGACCAGCAGTTGGTCTACAGATCACCATAATGGGGGACATTTATTAAGACCAGAGTTTTACATGCCAGCCTTAATCTATCCCCAGACGTGGCACGTCTGTGCAGTAGAACTGGACTCGACAGCAGCTAGAGAGCCAGTTTCATGGTCTAGACCACAATAAATGTGCCGGGCTGTCTATTCCCAGTCCCCGCTCTGCACAGTAGAAGTAATATCTCACTGGAAATCCGACCACTACTGTTTTGAAGCTTAAAGGACTTTCCATCTGGTTCCTCGTGACACAGGAAGCGTGACCAGACAGCCAACTGCTGGCTGAGGTGGGTCGCCACTTTGCCCAGCTATTAGCTAAGAAGTCACATTTTCATGTTATGAGGGACAAGGAAGCAACTGGTGGTGTCTGAATGGGAGCGGTTGTGCTTTCCTTTACTGGGCAGACAATCCTTTAGTAAAAGAGAAAAGATAGCCTAAACACTGTGGTGAGTAACGTCTTGAGGTGAGGGAGAGACCAGCATTTTAAAAAGAACAATGACTTAATTTTTATCTAAAGTAGGTACCTGATCGAGCAATGCCACTATCCTTATCTTCATTCTGCCCCCTGCTTGGCATATCCACCGGTGTGCTGTGGGCTGGATAATAGAGCGCACATTTCATGAGAAGTTGACTCATAACAGACATTCACTACAGGCACATGGGAAATAGGAGATTAGAGTGTAGGCCTATTAATGGCAAGTAAAGGGTCAGTCATCAAGGTTAGTACCTCCACCAATCCTCATGCAATTTAAAGGAAGAAAATTATTACATACAAGTCAATGACACACTTTGTGAGAAAGGACGGTCTACTCATCTCCAAGGGATAACCACTTTAACACCAATCTTGATACTCTCCTCAAGCCTCAGGGTACTTCTCCCAGAAAAGCAACTATTAATCTGACGTACATGTTAGATATTATGTACATAGGGATGAAAGAACCAGTCCCAATGCTTTGATGAGCCAAGTAGACCGCACTTTACCACAAGAATAATACTATTTTGTGCCACTGTTACCAGATCTTGAGATGGAAGAGAAAATGAGTCATTACATGCAATAAATTATAGAAAACCCAAGCTGATAAACTTCTGTTTTAGAATTACCAAAAGGGTGTTTTCAGTAAAATACAGAAATCATTTCAGAATTACAAGGGTTCATGTTATTATACCATTAATGGGGGACATTTATCAAGACTGGCGTTCCCGTACGCCAGTCTTGATTCCCCGTATGTTGAAGTAAGATGCGTCTGATTTATTACGAAGCAGATACCTCTTCATAAATTAGTCTCATCTCTGGCCCTCTGTGCACCAGAAACTCAAATCTACTCCAGCCCTTGAGCTATCAAACTTACACCAGAAAGTTGTGCAAGTTACAGTAAACCTGGCGGGCTGTGATAGGCTCCGCCCCTGGCACCAAGCCCGACCCCATTTTTCTAAGGTGGCGAGAAGCTGAAAAGTTACAAATCAAGGTGCAAAAATGGCGTCTTGCGACTTTTTAGCCCCACAATAGTGGTGTTAACCTTTTGATAAATATTCCCCAATGTGTTTCTTGAACTAGAAGATAGATGTGGTATAAGATAATATGATTTTATACCAAAGCTACAATAGGAAGCTTTAACACAGATGGAGCAGCGGAAGTGACTAAAGTATGACTGCGGTACACAGACGCACGTGTGTCACATTAATCCTTATATACAATTGTTAGGCTGGAACCACACATGCACTTTTTATAGCAGGTTTTGGTGCAGGTTTTTTTTTTTGCCCCAAAGCCAGATTCCAAAGGAATGGGAAATTAAAAAATATACCCCTCCTTCCTGCATCTCAAACTGCATGTGTAATTGTAGCCTAAACACAGAATAATCAATGACAAGAACATGGACCCGGTGTAATTATGAGCTGGACCATTGGTTCCCTGAATCATACAATCACACAGGGCTTTTGTGTGGCTTTCGTGGTATTTTGCATTCCACACAAACCTGCAAAGAAAGAGGCACTCCGGATGAGCCGGAGGGGGCGTGCTTCAAGCATGGCAGGCAGCAGTTTGCTGCCACACATCTGTAAAATACCTAAAACAGGAAGTGGAAGCAAAATTGAAAAAAAACAAACATAAAATAAAAGTAAGCCAGACACTATAAAACAGGAGAAGACAAAGACAAAATGATGGGAAGTAAAGGCAAGTGGGTTATATTAATGTTTCTCAATTAAAATGGTATTAAAGAGGTTGTCCTTCCATATAGACCTCACTGTGTGTATGAGAGCTGACATCACCAGGGGTACCAGCAGTTAGACTCATGGCAATAACCTGCACATACCTAAATTGGATCCATTCTGACATGAACCTTGTCCAGTGTGGTTCACACCAAGCCTGGCTCCTGTGCCGTCATGACTGATGTTCTCCATGCTATCCTGTAAACTTCGGTAACAGAAAAAGAAGAAGGTCAATATAAATTTATCATGAGAGATGTTAATGACAGCAACACCAGACCATAATTTAGCCAAGTAAAATACCTTTTACAACACAATATAAAGTTATTGCAAGACAAACATGGGGAGTTATATGCTGAAGACCTAATGTGCACACAATGCATTCCATTGAAATTACAAGAGCTCAGAAGTCTGGAGATCCTCTAGCTAAAATGGCACAGCACCTATGCCCCCTCCATCTTCATATTGCCATCCTCAGATTATATTAATTAAAAAAAAATAAATAAATAAAAAAAAAATCAAATGGCTCCATAGGTTTAGCTAATTCTTCCAACAATAAGAAGCATTCATGCCTACATTCTGGACATATGACAATAACATGACTATTTTACAACTGGGTCCATAATGATGTGCATCCATGAACGTTCAGATAATACATTTACATGTTTATCAATTTGTATGTTTTTCTCATAACCTAACATGGTCTACCTCTAGTTACAGTAATGCCCCTTTCACACGAGCGGGAGACTCGCATGTCTCCCGCAACGCATCTACAGGGCTGGATTCCGGCACTGACCGGGATCACATATAATGCTATGCGATCCCTGTCCGTGCCGAGTCCAGCCCTGTAGATGTGTTGCGGGAGACATGCGAGTCTCCCGCTCGTGTGAAAGGGGCATAAGCTGGAATATCTTAGATATGTCAGAAGTTCTTACTGATGGGGATCTAGACACTAGCACCTACCACCAGCTATAATGAAGAACATTAGAGCATTGTGGTGCCACAAGTCATGTTGGTGTCATTCAGGAGGAGCTATAGATTTACATTACAATGGACAGCCACCAATGAAACATGTTTTTATATGACTGGAGATGCAGTCATATTGTTAATATGATTAGAAAATTTAAATGGGTTGTCCAGGATTAGAAAAACATGGCTGCTTTCTTCCATAAACGTCCCCACACCTGTCCATGGGTTGTGTCTGTATCGCAGTTCAGTTCCACTGGAGTCAATAGGGGGAAGAACGGCAATACTGCACATAACCTGTGGACAGGGGTGGTGCTGGTTTCCAGTCCTGGGCATCCGTTTAACGCCCATTTCATATTGAGCATCAGAAATGCAGACATTGCGTATTTCATGAAGGAAGATGTGAAACAAGAAATAGGAAAAAAAAGGAATAACATTCTTACGTGCTGGTGCTGCCACTGAAACCTCCGACTTTAGCCGAGAAGACTTTACTAACCATAAGCTGAGGAGGACACCTAAAAGGAAGACAAAAGCAATCAGTATGTCTCCATACTAAGTGTGCTCAACGTCCAGAAACTGCATAGAAATAAAACATTATAATTTGCTGTGTTGGTGATTTTAAGTAAATGTTTATATTTTTCTGTCCTTTTGTAAGAACTGTTTAGGACAGAAAAATGTAAAAATGTACTTAAAATTATTGCTTTATAATACAAGATACTCTCTGTAAAATAAGCCTCTCTCAATGGATGATAGAAAACATTTTCTGGCCGTGAGTGATTTTATTGTACTCGAGTCTGAATCCCGATGCAAACTGCGTCACAAAGGTGAGCAAACAACAAATTTATCAGGTCTTTTAGACAATTTTTACACTTTATTTTTGTATCAATAACTTGGCCTCTACATTTAGAGCTGCGCAGAGACAGCGAGAAGCAGCAGGACATATCAGTATTTGGCTATATGCACCGACTCCCCATAAATATGCATGTCTGGACCACCACTGGTCTCAGAGACAATGAGATTAGACAAGATGAAATCCACTGTCCATACACCGATGACACATTCTCCCAAGTAACTCGTCTGCATTCCAATAATCCGAGCGCATGCCTTATATAATAAGTTTCATTCCCAAGTCTATTACGTCTATATTACGCGGCTGTAACTTCTTCCGTCACAACCCCAGCACCACAAAACCTACATTTCCAGGATTACTCTCCTGATGGGAGTGGTAGTTGTGGTGCCCTGGAAACAAAAGCAACAAAATATTTGCTAATGACTTCCGTACTTGACTCACCGACTGTACTCAGGCTTCAGATAAGAATCCTCCCTCTTTATTTAATACCTTACAGCAATACTTACGTAATTACATTTTCCTGGAATAGCACAGACAAAGTATAAGAATCAGAAAGTGCAGAATATTCCTTCAAAACGTACCGGATCAGGTGAATCTTTAAGGTGGAACCTTTGTAACTCATTGCCACAGACCCAAACATCATCTCCCCCAGCATGTTCACGTCAGAGGCCGGCTTGGTGTACTGTAAAAAAATATATAACCGTCAGACAACAGCCATAAAGAATGCCCAATGATCCTCCGCTCTACTGGCCTTCTAGTCAGAGGAACTTAAAAAAGTAGATCCTAAGAATCCCTATTTGGTCCCAATTCTCTCATATGGCTACATATTCTAGTTATACCTAGTAACAACAAATATTAAGATATAGAGGTAGTCTGACTTATTTAAAAATCTCCAAAAATGCTCTAAATGTGTTAAAATAATACCCCCCCCCCAAAAAAAAGTTATCAAAAAGCGCTACACAATATAAAATGGTATCAAAAGTTACACATTGCCTTTTCCACAATAAAGGAGCTGTGCGGAGATTATTCAAATAGGTCTGAACCCCCCTTTATGTGTTGTTACCCTGTACATATAAGGCCTCATTCACACAAGCATAATTCATGTCCGTGTACAACACGCAGCACACATAGAAGTGGTGCTATTCACAAGGACCCTCAGGGCACGCACGATTCTTATCAGAGTCTCACAAAACATGGACCTGGAACACACGTGTTAGGGCTCATTCAGATGGCAGTATACTGTCCGCAAAAACACAGATCCTATTTTTTGCGGATTAGATGCGGACCTATTCAATTCTGTGGGGCTCTTTTCTTCCATTCTACGGCTCCGCAAAACAAATGAAACATCAGGAGGTGGCCCCATTGAAGTCTATGGGTCTACAAAAATGCGGAATGCAATCCATTTTTTATGGAAATTCTGAAATGTCCACAAAAAAAAAAAAAAAAAAAAAAAAAAAACGGATATGCATTTTTGCTCACAATTTGTCAAGTTTGCTTCTGCACTGCGTCCACTCGCACATTTACAAGATAATCGTTGGATGTGCTGGCTAATTGCATGGTTACGTTAAAGGGATGGTTACCCAGCTTTCCCTGGAGCCTTCATCACCAAATCAACTCAGCTGAGCCATAAAATATCCTCCATTCCCTTTTCACAACATTCAGGAGTCTAGGGAAGCTGGGCGACAACCCCACATGGGAGCTGTAATGGCCTCCACAACGTCGCTCATCTTTCCCAGAAACTGTGGAAAAGTTTTTTTTATCGTCTAACTGCTTGAAAGACGGGAAAAACCTGACTATAAGTCATTCTGCACTTCAGTAGAAGCAAAAACAAGTCATTAAAACTGAGTATTACACACGCGTTTCAGTGAAAGGACGGAGTCACTGTATCTAGGAGGAATGCCGTGTGGATTATTGTACCTTGGGTGTTCCCTCGCATGTGGTGTCCAGGATCAGAAGATCAGAAATAGGTGTTGGATGTTTGTGCAGTGACTCAGACTATCATGAGACCTGGACACGTTATTTCCTACTCAGTGTATTCCAGGCAATCGTCAAAGGCTCTGCTTACACGAATGTTTGACTTCTTCACAGACTCTTTTGTAGGTAACGGATTATACATTATATTTACAAAGGACAAATGACAGCTCCCATTTTATTTGGTTCCCTCAGATTTCTTAACCCGGGTAGAATAGTAATATCCTGGGGCAGTGAAGCCAGTGAAGGAACACCAGGGAGGCGACTGCATGGCTCCAAATTTATTCTGCTGCAGGGGAACAACCTCAAAACATAAAGCCAATGCTGGAGTCCTGGAAGTGATTATATGGCCCTGATCTCAACATCACAGAGTCTGTCTGGGATTACATAACGAGACAGAAGGATCTGAGCAAGCTTACATCCACAGAAGATCTCCGCTTAGTTCTCCAATACGTTTCGAACAACCTCACTAGGACTTCCTTCAAAACCTGTGTACTTAGAAGAACTGATGGTGTTTTGAAGGCAATGGGAAGTCACACCAAATACTAGTTTGATTTAGATTTCCCTTTGGTTTATTCACTTTGAATTTTGTTGATTGATAAAAATTAAACTATTAACACTTCTATCTTTTAAAGCACTCTTATTTTGCAGCACATTTCCCCACATCTGCCTAAAACACTTGCACAATACATAGCATGCTTCAATGTCCACTTCTTATATTTAGACATTCTAAGCTACATTGAGTCTACCATTGTATATTGCAATTAGTCTTTACTTACCTTGTTCTGCTTTTTACTTATCTGAAGTTTTTTTCTCTGTTTAGGTAAAAAGCTACATAAAAAAAATCTGCTGATCTCCAATAACCGGGGCACAGTGCATGGTGGCAGATCACGTGACAGTCACAGAGTTAATCTGTTCGATCACATGAAGGTCGGCAGAGTTCACAAAAACTACATACAATATGAAGGAGGCAGCAGATGGAAAAAGTTTACTTATAAGCATCAAAGCTGGTTCCCACCTGGTACTTGGGCAGCTGCTCCCTGGCAGGCTGGGCACATCCTGATGCTGCATTTCGGGAGGAGATGGTACAAGTCCCACTGCTGCTGGTCTGACAGGGTTTCGATCTGGTTGGAGCCTCTTCTCCGGATCTCTGTGATTTGAGATGAAGTTATATTTATTACACAATGTAATATTTGTATTTCAGCATATGTCGCCTTAGATAATATAACTGGATCACTTACTGTAGTGCCCCCTCAGTCAGCCCCCCCTATAAAGTATTAGCGGATGTCGTCTCTATCCTACAACTGTATGAGACACGCACTGAATTATCAAGCACCCGCTATAACAACCTGTAGAGCTAAAACTACCACCTGTACGAATGTCAATAGTTCCAAACCATCAAGCACCAAGTCATCTTAGATTTAAACTATTGCCTCCTGTAAGTGGCCATTTCTGACTGGAAAAAGTCCTTACACTCCCATAATCCTTACTTTATCTCCAGATAATACAAGTAGGATCTTAAAGGGGTTGTGCCACTAATAACACATCCCGTCCTGTGGAGAGGGGATAATTGCCAAATATTGCTGGGACCACCAGCAATCAAGAGAATGGGGGCCCACAAGTGCCACCGAACTGCCTCATGAGAATGGAGCGGTGGTCCACATGTCCTTCTGCCGCTCCATTCACTTCTACAAAACTGGCAGTCCCACGGAAGTGAATGGAGTGGAAGACGCACATACACAGCATCTCTACATTCTCATGGGGCAATGTGGCAGCCCTTGAGGACTCCTGTTCTCATGATGGCTGGGGGTCCCATTGTTTGCACCCCAGCAGTCAAACACTTATTCCCTATCCTGTGGTATAAGACAGTCACTGCTGTGTTCTCCTGTCCCCCTTCTGCGTGCAACAATGCAGTACTGGAAAATACGGAGACGATTTGTCCTGAACTCACGAGTCGGTCAATGTATTCCAGAGAGGGTCTGTCGGGGTAAATACCTTTATACTAATGAGTAATCTCCGCTCAGAGGCAGCAGTACTATTTCTGCAGTACAGTACTCAACAGGGCTTGGGGCAGTGACAGCTTTCCATTAGGGCACATTCACACAACCGTATTTTTATTTCCACAAGATTGTGGAACGGATGAGGACCCATTCATTTCAATGTGCTGTCCGCATGTCTGTCCTGTGTCCCCGCAAAAAACATGTCCTATATTTGTCAATTTTGCAGACAAAAATAGGCATTACTATCATAGGGCGCAAAATGCGGAACTCACACGGCCGGTATCAATGTCTTGCGGATCCGCAAAAACGGATAAAGTCACATGAATGGATCCTTAAATGAACACTTAGCATACGTTCACAGGTGACCGATCAGTTGCAGATTTGCATCACTGTACAGTACCAGTATGCCTGCCGTTCCATTGACGCTACCCCAGTGGTCTTTGTTTCCAGAACTGCTGCGATGAGGTTGTGGACTACTCCATATGATCAATGCAGCTGATCCTGGAAAACCCCTTTAATTTACTGCTGGGAAACAGCTGCGGGGGTGGCCTCAGCCAAGGAGTTGGGGTCTAGCGATATGTATTTGCCTGGGCATTTTCAGTTATCTCTATGTTAGGTTTCCATCAATGTGAAGGGCGCGTGACGTGTCTGACCACTCCAAGGCAGAACTATTATTACATTTAATTTTTTTTTTTTCCAACTGAAGGTGAGAATTTTTTATTTCCAGCTTTAAAATAAAAATCTGAACCCTCGACGTGGACATTTGAATAATCACAAGGCACAGCGAATATTTACATTGCTCTGCGGATTTGGTAGAAGGTTCCCTTGTAAACACACGGGCTATCTGGTTTATTCAATCTGTAATGTGACTATCACCAGGCTATTAAAATGTACATGCAGCAGTCATGTGCCTGACACAATGCAGGGGCAGGGAAAAACAAAACCATTAAACGCGTCCTCTCTGCGCTCGTGTCCATGTACTGACTGTGCAAAATACATTAACCCACTTCTGATATCCATCTGCAAACAGTCACATAACACTGTACACCTGCTGCCGGACAACCAGGGGCTGCTCACTTATAGACAGAAGTGGTCATAAGCAGAGGCGCTCTTTTCATAGGCCGTGTCTAGTACTGCAGGAGCAGCCAATGAAACTGAGCTGCAATACCAGTTATGGCCTATGGAGAAGTGTGGCGCTGTTTCTAAAAATCCTCTTTTACCCCCAGTCTCAACCACCTTATAGAGCTATATCCCCCCCCCCCCCCCAAATTAGCTGAACAGAATAGCTAAGAAGAGATGCCGATTGACAGGGCAAAGATTAACTCCCTCCATCTGCTACACTGACCGTGTAAACCTGGAGCCCACATATAATATAGACTGGGTGCAACTAGGAGGGGGTCTTAGTAACTGACAACCATAAACAGAACTTTAACCGCAGACCATGGTCACATTAAAATGAAATGAAAGGGGTTATTCCATAATTGATGTAAAAAATAAAATCAGACATCATATAGTGCATCAGAATATCTTTCTAACAGAGCTAGAACCAGCCCTGTACCCTTTAATGGATCCAGAGATCTCCCCATTCATGTCTACAATTGATCTGTTTAATTTCAGCCTGGCATCTCAGAGGGCATGTCCTTTCTGCTGCAGCTCTCTCCTTGTAACTGCCACAGCTTCTAACACAACATATCGCTGGGGGCAGTTGAAGATGTCTCAGCGAGATGGACAAAAAAAAAAAAATATATAATAAGGAAAAGAACAAACAGCAGGTGGCGCTATACAGATACATTTTAACTCACTGGCTATACTGATTACATGCAGTTACAAAAGTATTAAGATCCAGGTGCTAGTTTGAAAAACGTTTCATGACAACCTTTTTATCAGGAGCAAAAAACAAAAAAAAAAAAAAAAAAAAAAAAAACACAAGACTCAGACTACACTAAATATCATGCATTTCTACATTTTTCACATCAGCACCTGGATCAGAATACTTTTGTAATTGCATGAAATTAAAAATTTTGTACAGCCAGTGAGTTATTCAATAAAATGTATCTACATAGCGCCACCTGCTGTTTGTTCTTTTCCTTGTTTTTTTGTCCGTCTCACTGAACTGGTCGCACATGCTCTGTTTAAATCTTCAACTGCCACCAGCCATATCTTCTGTTAGAAGCTGTAGCAGTTACAGGGAGAGAGCTAGAGCAGAAAGGACACGCCCCATGATATGCCAGGCTGAAGATAATCTAACAGAGCAATTAAAGCAGTGAATGTGGAGATCTCTGTAGCAGTTACGGGAAGAGAGCTGTGGCACAAAGGACACACTCCCTGAGAAAGGACACGCCCCCTGAACTACCAGCCTGAAATCTAGCAGAACAATCGGAGCAATGAATGGGAGATCTCTGGATCCATGTGAGGTACAGGGCTGGTTCTAGCTTTGTTAGAAAGAGATTGTCATGTACTATATGATGTCTGATGTTCACATCAATCATGGCCAGATTCAGATGGCTATAAAGTGGCTGTATATTGGCATTAGTATTCCAGCCGCAGTACCCAGACCTTGCATGGTTCTACTAAACTAAACTTTGACCATTACAGGGTCTATATAGTGATCCAGATTCAGCTCAGGTGGCCATAATGTGGAAGCCTCAAAGCTCAACCTGGCGTGACACAACGTATAACCGTATCACGGTGCTGATCCAGGTAAACACATTTCTTGTGAATTTTTACCACTGTCCGACAAGACAAGGCATTACATTTATACATCTTACCCATCCCATTCTGATCACGGACAGGGTATGTGTAAGATCTGCAGTTATCTCCGAGGGGCTGAGACCTGGCGACCCCCACGCCCTTGTCAGCGAGGCATTAATATTAAACGGCCTGACCTATTTGTGCTCACAAGCAGATGATCAGTCAGACATTGCAGGAGAGGCTATTTGGCAGCGGTTCAGGCGATCATGTGATGCTCTTGGGCTCGGTGCACACACCCGCATTAATCACGTAGGTGCTAGGTCACCCAGCAGAATGTGAAGGATGAGGAACTAAACACTGTCTGCTGTGACATTACCAAGGAAAATACACCCTCCGTGAATTAGAAAATCAAAAACATTACAGAACTATCGACCAATACTCAGAGGCTCGCTCCACAGTATGTCAGTTTTCTGATCATTCTGCCTCACTGCAATGGAAATCTGTTCATTTTCTGCCCCGACTTTTAATTACATACGGCATTTATACAGAACAATCATAACCGCAGTATAAAGCATGTGGGTGGGACATCATCCCAATTCTCAGGAACTGGAGTTCAGAATACCTCAGACTTCCCATAGGCAGAGCTGCGGGAGGGGATGTCTCAACTGGACAATTAATAAGATGATCATCACCTATCCAGCTACTGTAAACTTCCATGGCCACACATCTTCACTAAGCAGGAGTGTATTAATAGGTGGCGCCCCACCACATCATCTATGCTCCGGGTAATAGAAGGGGTCCAGAGCCAGACACATCCCTCTATGAACAAGTCCATTTGTCCCAACAGGGTGTATGAACAGGAACTGCCCAGAGGTCACATACACATTAAATACAACTGAGCCCTAATGCAGTAATGCCAAAAGGCATCCAAGAAGCAACTGCTAAAGAGAGGAAAAAAAAAAAAAAAAAAAAAAAAAAAAAAAAGCATAAAATAACATTCTTGATCAATGTTCAGTGTTAAAAAAAAATAAATTAAAAATAGGAAGAAAAATGTTTCCGTTCTCCCGTGGGCTATTGGATTTTACTCACAAGTTACACTGAGCCAAGTCTTGCAGAGGTCTGACAGGGGTCACTGTAATTTATCCTGCATGACTAGGCTTTTGGTCAATGGTCACCCACTACTTTAGGAACGGGGCTGTGTTGAGGTCTCCTGCACAGCCGGACGCTGGGAGTGATACAGTACTTTTTGCCGTCTTTTCCAACGCGGTATCTCTTAGATAGCGGGTGGATCTCCATCTGGAAGCTATAGCATATACTAATGCATTAGGCAGAGCGACATGAGAAAAGTGTGGATAAAGGACTATTTGAGGTTTCTGGTGACATCTTGACATTGAAGTATTCAATGGAATATTGTTGGGAACTATATTAATGGGGAAAGGGACAAAGTATTTCCCCCCCACCCCCACCCATGGAGGAGCACTGTCTACAATGTCCATTATGCAAAAATCATCTCTTTGAAAGTTCTTAAAGGGGTTGTCCGAGTTATTTTTTTGTTCTTTATATGTTTCTAACTTGTCAGGTATAACAACTTTCCCATATACTTTGTGTTTCTAAAGCTGCTGGTTTCTCAGAGTTGACTGAGGGTCACATGACCTGTGATGTCACCTTCTCTCTCTGCTCTGTGATGTTTCGTTCACAAGCCTCAGAGTTCAGATAACAGTCTGTACACGAGGTCACTGGCCACGCCCCCTTTCTTTGCCGGGCTCCTGCTATCTGCTCTCTCCCTGGTTTCCTTCAGATAAAACATTAACCCCTTCAGCCAGAACACACTGAGGGCTCAAGGCTTTACAACAAACAGCAGCTGCAGCAGTGAGAGGAGACAAACGCTGGGCACAAGAGCTGTAGAGGAATTGTATTGTACAAGAACAGGTAGGGAGAAATTCCTGTATGTATTAGCAGTGTCATTGTACAGCTGGGACTTGTAGTCCCACACATACAACATGCTGCTGAGTATTCCAGCAGGCAGACATGTCACTCAGCACTTATATTCATTCCCTTTGAAGAGAAGGGGGGAGGGGCTAAGATTGTTGTTATTGCATGTAAACAAAGACCAGAAGAGAACCAGGGAAATTAGGAAATATGGATTTTTTTTTTGCCTAAAACTTGCTTAACTTAGTTATATATTGCTGCCCATCAGATTTACAGTGCTATATATTTTTTGTCATAACTCCCTTTAAAGGGTTTCTGTCACCAGCTTTTTCGGTATGAATCAGGCTGACATTAGCACATCTCTAATGTCACCTGATTCCAAATATATATCTTTTTTATTTACTGGTGCCCCCATTTTTATATAAAATGAACTTTTATTTTATGCTAATAAGGCCTCTAGGTGCAAGGGGCGTTACCCCTAGAGGCTCTGTTGACTGACAGGACCAGGCAGAGAAGAAACACTCCATTCACCATAGCTTGCAAGGACCTTCAATGATGTCATGACCATGTGATCAGTCACATGGTTTAGGAGGAGACAGGCTGTTTGTGTGATCCTAACCATGTGACTGATCACATGGTCATGACATCATTGAAGGTCCTTGCAGGCTATGGTGAATGGAGTGTTTCTTCTCTGCCTGGGCCTGTCAATGAACAGAGCCTCTAGGAGCAGGGGTAACGCCCCTTGCACCTAGAGGCCTTATTAGCATAAAATAAAAGTTCATTTTATATAAAAATGGGGGCACCAGTAAATAAAACAGATATATATTTGGAATCAGGTGACATTAGCACATCTCTAATGTCAGCCTGATTCATACCGAAAAAACTGGTGACAGAAACCCTTTAAATGTTGCCCTGTTCAAGGCTGAGGTACCCTGACTGAAGACCACACACTGCAATGTATAGCAGGGAGCACACCGAAGGTCCGCCATTGTCTGAGAGTGCAAATTATAGGCACACAGAGGCAAATATATAACTGAAGGTCACAGCAGCATGATGCAACGTGGAAAGGACATTGAACATGTATTCTGATCTCTGTAAAGTATTTTTAAAGGGGATATCCCAGACCTTCATGACATAATGGCAAGATACAACGTAAAAAGTCAGTGGGACTCTGAGACCGAACCGAGTACCCCCCCAGATCCCACAATAAATTCCTCAAAACACACAAAAGAATGGTTGCAGCAATTTCTACAAACGAATAACTGTTCTATACTTCTGAATGGCTTTATTTCTGCAAGCCTCATTCAGAAACTTCTAAAAGCAGTGTGAATATACCTCGAGCTCTACACAGTTTTCATGGCTCACAAGTCATTAAAGGGATATTCCAGTTGTTTGAAGTTATTCTTTATCCACAGGATAGGGGATAACTATAAGATGGGTGGGGGTCCTACCGCTGGGACCCCCAACAAACACGAGAACAGAGGCCCCTGCCCTCTGCAGCCCTCCTGAAATGAATGGAGCGGCCGGCTGGCCATGCGTGCGGCTGCTCCATTCATTTCTATGGGAGTTCCGCAGACTGCCCAGTACTGTACTGCATGCGAGACTGGGTGCTCCGTTCATTTCTGGGGGTCTGCAGGGAGTATGGGGCCCGGTGGATAGGGGATAACATCAAACAACTGGAATACCCCTTTAATTCACCAACGTCAAATCGCATTAAATGTCTGATACTTGGATATTCAGCACCATCCGATACATTCATACTAACTCTGAGGGTACGTACACAGGGTTCTACATCATCTGGAGTGCTGAAAGGGGTAGCCCAGGAGTAGAAAGACACGGCTGCTTTCTTCCAAAAACAGCTCCACCCCTGTCCACAGGTCATGTCTGGTACTGCAGCACAGCTCCACTGAAGTGAATGGAGCGGAGCTGTAATACTACACAGCCTGTGGACAGGTGTGGTGCGCCAATGGTTATTTTAATAGTAGAGAATAATTATGCCACGCACATGGCATTGCCAGGGTGTGCATCATCGCTGACTGATATTAATATCCTGGAGGTGCCATGTGGGCCCAGTACTCTAGTAACCTGCAGAAGGACTACTGTTTCCCCATGATCAGACATCAAATGCAAGGACTGTTTAAAAAAGTGGCTCACCTGCACATTTTCATCCTTTATTTCACGGACTGCTCTGGAGTCAAACAAGACCTGTCTGCCCCTTCTTTCACAGTCCTGGTAAACAATCAAACGAATGCAGTTCAAGTCAAACTCTGTACAAGGCCAACTGTGAAGGAAAAACATGGAGTTTGGTCAGCCGGACGGGTATTTGCAGATCACAGAATTCAGACTATACCGTATACACGTCTGCTGTATATATTCAAGCACGTAGTCCACACAAAGACTGAATTTATTTACCATTATAAAATTTTCACCAGAACCCCTCCCCAGATAGTCCATTAGTTTAAAAAAAAAAAAACGTACAATATGAATCATGATCCATAGTTGGGACCCAAATTCCATCTTCTTCTACATGGCAGAGATTGTTGTGATCCACACAAGGTGACAACGATGGATCTTTACATCCACATCTTACTACTAAGGTGCTATACACACTGGCATTATGAGCTCCATATTTGTAAAGGTTCTCCAAGAGTTTCCTACACTTTTCCAATAACCCTGGCCATCTGACAATGCCCACCTACCTGGTGATGCCAGATAAGACAAGTGTTCCTGTAGTAATAATGGAGTTGAGAGTCTGTCATCTAATAACCTACCATTCGCAGCCACTGAAATCAGGTTTCAGCATTACCGGATCTGGTGTGACACAAGTTCAGGCACAGGTATGTGTGACAAGCATCAGTTTCATGAAGAAAACGTAAGCCAAAAGTCAGTTTTTGTTGACTACAAAGTAGTGACACTACGGTCAAAAATGAAAACTAATACCCGTCTTTAGACTGCATCGTATTCAGGTGCACCTCCACAATGCACTGGCCTCACCTTGATTTGAGGGCCATTCCAAAAGCACAAGACTATCAGATGACTTTGGGCGGACACCCCCCCTTAACCCACATGACAAAAGCTGCTGAGCAGACTGATGGCTGCACTTTCATTCTCCATTGTCTAGGAGCGGACCACAATACATCACACACCGATTATCACCCGGCATTCCCCTCCTGTCAGAGCCCAGACCAGCCAGTTCCTGCTCATTCCCCCAGGGAACACTTATCTGTCATGAAGGAAGAGATACTCGCTTATCTATGGCTTCATATATCACTCTCCTGCTCTCTGGATCATTAAGCACACTATTTCATGCTGTAGAACAAGCTGACAGTCCCTGCTAGGAGTTGTAGTTTCACAACAGCTGAAGGTTAGAGACCACTGTTATGCAGAAAGTTACAGGTACTGGACATTTACTCTGGGGTACTTGCAGTCTCTGCCACAACTGTATATTTCTTAGCAAAAGCAGAAGAAAATGCCATTGAGGAGAGGAAGAACCAAAAACTGCCTCATGCCCATCACTAGAAAATTCAATGGGTCCACACTGTGCCTTCATTTATTTTTTTTTTCTTTACAGCACGTGCTACACTTAAAGGGGTTTTTCAAGATTTTTTTTTCTTTTTTTCCTCCGGATAGGTCATCAGTATCTGATCTGTGGCGGTCTCACACCGGGGACCCCGCCAATCAGCTGTTTGAGGTGCTCCTGTGAGCGCCATGGCCTTCTCACTGCTCTTCCTAGGCCAGTGATCACACGTTCATGTGTCACGTGGCCTAGGAGCAGCTCAGCCCCGTTCAAGTGAATGGGGCCGAGCACGATACCAAGCACAGCCGCTGTACAATGAAGCACCGCTGCCTTCTCAAACAGCTGATTGGCAGGAGTCCTTGGTGTCGGACCCTCACCGATCAGATACTCAGATAGGTCAACAATTTAAAACAAAAAAAAAATTTAGAAAACCCTTCTAAGCCACAAATCTCATGAAAATCATTTCACGGAGAGTGGTGGTTTTCACAAAGGCAAAAGAGAACCAACCTCTGAAGTCTACAAGTCCATAAAAAACCACTGACAACATGTAGTGCATCCATGTCCTGTCAGTGTTCCATGGACCATTGGCAGGAGATGCTCTGGAAATTAGTCTTCAGCTGAGCAGTGTCCTTGGAATACAGATGACACACGGACAGCAAAAAAAAAAAAAAAAAAAAAGGACACACGGACCAAACACTGATTTTCATGGACATCTTCAGGGATGAAACATGGATGGATTTTCATGGTGAAAAATCTAATGAGGCCTCAAGAGGTTCAATAACCCCATATGGCTGTAGAGGTTTGAGCAACCCTGCACCAAAAACATTTCCCACACCTAGGGATACCAGCAATCGCCTGTACAAAGCAAACACTATGGTACAGTAACAGGAGTCCAGAACATGTTTTGTACATTGTGAATTAGCACTTCATGTATATATCGAATCATATATAGCATTAAAAAAAAAAAAAAAAACCTTTTTCATCTTCTCTTCATGTACCCACCATTGGTGCGGCTGCTAATCTGTGTTAGGGTACATTCACACAACCGTATGCATTTTGTGTTTTGCAAAAAATATGGATGACGTCCATGTTTTATCCGTTTTTTTGTTGTTTTTTTTTTTTTTTGCTGGACCCATTGTAACAATGCCCATTTCTTGTCCACAAAACAGACAAGAATAGGACATGTTCTATCCTTTTTGTGGAACTCTGGACAGCACACTGCAGCCCCATAAAAAGGAACAGGTCCGCATCTGATCTGCAAAAAATGTGGATCAGATGCAGACCAAAAATATGGTTGTGTGAATGAGGACTTACTTGGAGTAGGCTCTGGGCAGAATCTGTCTCCTTCCCCCTCTGGCAGCTTACCTTCTTGTTCAAAAATCAGTTTACATACTGATGAAAAACAAATTTGCACAGATTTGAGAACATGCTGTGGATTCAGTCAAGCATACAAAATTGTCTTCTGTAGGTATTGCCAATCAGCTGTTTAACTAGAACGCCGCGCTTGTGCCAGCACTCAGTTCTCTTCACTGTTTACCTGCTCGCTGTCAGCATTACAGCAGTGGGCAGTGTCCCCATTCACTTGAATCGGAAGTAGTAGAATTCCATCTGGTTCTTCCCATCCAAGTGAATGGGATGGAGGAGGTGCAATTACATCTGCTTGCCGCTGTAATGCCAGAGATGAACAGGTTAACAGTGAAGAGAACGCAGCGCTAGTACAAGTGCTGCATTCTCTCCTTACAGCTAATCGGCAGGGGTGTCTAGAGTCAGACCTCTGCTGATCTGATATTGATGACCTTTCCTAACTATAGTTCATCAATATCAGAAATTGGGCAAACGCCTTAAGGTGCCTATACACATTGAAGCCTGCTGGGCCTAATGATTTGTAGGATCGGCTCAGTTGTATATGTATGGGCGCATATGGACTCTCCCTCCTGCGCTAGATATTCGGGCGACAAGAATCAGCCATGTTGGGTTTCAAAATAACCAAAGCATTGTTCAACCAGGAGATAACCTGGAATCTGTCAGTGATTTATTCCACTCTCCCCATTGAAAACACAGGGACACTCAGCTCAGTGAGTATGCGTATGGGGAGTCTGGTGGAACAAGCCTCAGGCTTTAGGCTCTGTTCACATTGGCGTTGTGGCTTTCATTTTACAGGAGCTGTATCAGGTCATATACGTTATGATCTGTATTGTCACCGGACAGTACAGCAGGTTACACTTGTCATAGAAAAACATGGATGCACAAACATGAGGCTTTTTCCATTTCTTCTTACCAGGCAGAACGGGGTCTAGACATAGGTAGGGGTCTCAGAGGTGGGACCAGTGACCATGAGACACATATTGCATAATATATTAAGGGGCATATTTATCAAGATCGGCGTTTTAGATGCCAGTCTTAAGTCCTATAGCTGGTGGTGGACCGCCAAAGTTTTGCAGAGGCGCTGGTCCCTACATAACTTCGGCGCATCCGACGCCAATTCTAAACGCAAGACAGCTTCCTTGCTGTCTCACATTTAGACCATTTTCTATGCCTAAACCAGGTGTAGAAAATGAATAATGAGACGGGTCTGCTGCTGCCCCCACCCTCTCCATGCCACGTCCACTTTTTTTAGATCTTGCATGAGCAGGGAAGAAGTCGCAGAATCTGCCGCACCATGGCATGAGCCAGATATACTCTACAAAAGTGGTGCATATCTGGTCATAAATGACCCCCTAAATGTCTAAAATGGGAATACCTCTGTAAGCGGAGTAAGTCTTCATGCACACGAATGCATTTTTACTCTACATTTTCTGCGGACAGCAGACTGACCCATTTATTTCTACGGGGTCATGCCCACATCTGGATTTTTATGGCTGTTCCACAATGTAGAAAATGTCCTGTTCTAGTCCGTATTGTGGACAAAAATAACCATTTCTATTGATTGATAATGGAAGGTATCCATTTTTTGCATATGCATTGTTTGCAGACTGAAAGCTGGACATGGCTGTGTGCATGAAGGCTAATTGAGTAAGTTCTGATTTACAGCTTCCACTCAATTACCGTACCTGCAGGACACACGTCACATTATACAGTGCATACATACATATATGCACACGTTACATTCATGACAAAGGTTAGCAGTAGGCGGTATTCAAGCATGTATAAACAAAAACACCACAACCGGTATATTCCGTAATAACACCTACCTGCCTGACCTTTACTCACTTACATCTCAGACTATACGAGCCTATCCGGTGGTGTGCTATGATGTAAACTGGCAGCGCTTCTTCTCCTGGACACTCAATCCTCAGACTACGGATTCATAGAATTGTGCACATACAAAGCAAATCACGCAAGTCCACATTAGACTTTATCCTCTCTTAAAATAGTACTGGATGCCAGCAAACAAAAGTGTTTCTCCCATTCTTACCAACAACAGGTAGGAAAATGGCTATATATATATATATATATATATATATATATATATATATATATATACACACACACACAGTAAAACAAAATAAAAACATCAAATAATAAAAAAATAAACATTCAGCCATGGCAATACATACTTGTGTGATATCTGTGTGCATGCAGAAAATACTGGAATACGCTACCTTGTGTCAGGACGGTTATTTGCCGCATGTCTCATGCGCTGTCCTGTCGCCGCACTGCTGCCAGAGGATTTAGATCTGTCTGCAAGCAGGCAAGTGGCAATCCACCTGTTTCTCAGCCTTTTGGAGCAGCACCCAGCATAGCTGCCAGTTCTCTGGGTGCCCCCACACATTCTCCACTGAATGACAAAATAAAAGAGGGAAAAAGAGTCCAGCAGGGCTTATCCCATTAATACAGACACAAGTCCGCCGCCAGCATACGGAGATCCCAGGCTGCCAAGATCTGCTCCCTCCTTTCCAGGTGCTGTGCAGTGTGAACAGCTGACAGCATGCTGACAGGTACGACGCGCTGCTTTCCACTGACCGACCATACATTGGCAGGTCACAAGACTCAGACATATGTCTGGCAGAAGGCAGGGCTTCATTAAAAGGGCACGCCCTCTACAGGAAGACTGGAACAACACTGGACGCCCTGCTAAGTGACTGTCATGTGAGAAGTAGTCATCATGTGACAAGGCAGAGTAGTCCTACAGCTCGCTGGCATTGTCTGCACTCGTGTGGTTATGTATTGTTTGGTTGAGGTGCTGCTGGACGTCCATCTGCAGGAGACAGCCTTTACTAGTGTGGAGAACTGCCAGAGGTAATACATCACTTCATCTCAAAACCAAAATCCCTGGTTCACACAAGAAATATTCTGCCACATGTCAACACTGAGAAGTGTAAGATCTCTATGTGCCCTCTGAAGAATGAGTATCAGCTCTGGATGACCCCTTAAAGGGGTTGTCCGGTTTACTTTGCATTCTTTTCACTGTTTACTTGCTTAGCATTGCAGGTGTAATTACAACTCCGCCATCCCATTCACTTGAATGGAAAAGAGCAGTTGTAGATACACCTACCAATGAAATAAATGGGACAGCTGAGCTGTAATTACACTGCTCACTGCTGCAATATCGACGGCGAGCAGGTAAACCGTGAAGAAAACGCAGCCCTCATATCAGCCCTGCAGTCTCTTCAAAACAGCTGATCAGCAGGGGTGACGGGAGTCAGACCACCACCGATCGGATATTGATAACGGAGGATAGGTCGTCAATATCTGAGGTGTAGAATTATGATCTACAGCAGGAGTACTCAACAGGCAGACCAGGGTCTGAATCCAGATGCCAGATGTCTGGAGCCCTGCATGTTCTGCTGTCAGCTCCTTGCTTCACCATTCCCCTGCCATCAGTGGTTCAGATCCAGCAGACACAATGCAGAGAAGTCATCGGTGCGGAGCCACAGACAGCAAAGTCAGTTCATCGGGGAAATGCAGAGTAGGTGAATATTCAAACTGGAGTCAGTTCCTCTGTCTCGTGAGGCTTAGCATCACCGCTATGTGATGGGGACGCTGCCATCTCACTGCCTGGCTTTGTCAAAGTGCAGAGGGCACAGCAGTTGTAGAGAGAGCAGAGCCTGTAGGTGTAATGGCAACACCCCCATTGCTCCTGACGTCCATTTGCATATATTAAAGGGGTTTTCCGAGTTATATATATTGATGACCTATCCTCAGGATAGGTCATCAATATCAGATCGGCGGGGATCCGACACCCGTCACCCCAGCCGATCAGCTGTTTGAAGAGGAGGCGCGCACCGTACCAGCGCTGCCTCCTCTTCACTGTTTACATGCTGGCCAACACGGGGTAGTGGTGAGTAGGTGTAATTACACCCAACTGCCCCATTCATTTCTATGGGAAGAATCGCTTCCATAGACTTGTATGGGAACGAGCTTTCCCATTGAAATGAATGGGGCGGTGAGGTGTAATTACACCTACTCACCACTACCCCGTTACGGCCAGCATGTAAACACTGAAGAGGAGGCAGCGCTGGTACGGTGCGCGCCTCCTCTTCAAACAGCTGATCGGCGGGGGTGCCGGGTGTCGGACCCCCGCCGATCTGATATTGTTGACCTATCCTGAGGATAGGTCATCAATATATATAACTCGGAAAACCCCTTTAAAACATGATTTTTCTCAGCAATGTGGACACATATTAACATGGGACCAACACAGATGCCTTCAGCTGCCAAGTGCACATGTAACAGGTCAACCAGTGTCCTAGGTACAAATCTGCTGATGGATGACCTTTAATGTAGGCTGGAAACTAATCCTTATTAAAGGGCTTTGGGACAGATGTTCAACTTAACAGCAATGGAGTAGACAGTGGCCAAGGGATAATCTACCTCTTCCATTCTCACTTCAGATCTATAGCATATTCCATGAATCAAGGATATTTAGCAAATTTCACCAATGTCAGTTGAATGAGGAAGCCGCCATCATCCCAGCTTTGCTCGGAGTCTACGCTGATAAGTTATAGACGTCATGGAGGCACATGGAGTCACATATGGTGTCGTATTGTGTAGCTCTACGAGACTCCGTGTGCCACCATATAAAGCTCTGTCAGGTGCTACACATATGGAGCGATTCCTCCTAAAAGCAGCGCTTTCCCATATGATGTCTGATGGAAAATACCAGTAGGCATAAGGAGATACCGTCAGAGGTCCTAAACTAGTATGGGTGCCGTACTGTGGCCCTGTACGGCCCCAAGGTTGTATGAAGCCATCACACTGCAACGTGCACGGCCTTTAGCTTACTGTGGGCTGCAAAGAAAAAGAACGTTAACCAGAAGTGATCCTTATTGCCGGTCACCCTTCCAGTCCAGTGAGGGGGGGAAGTGGAGGACAAGAGAGCCTGGAGCAGGAACTGGAGCACCGGTAACAGGAGAGTTTGTTATTTTACCTAGTCTTGGAGAATCCCTTTAAATTACCATTTTGGTGCCTTTCAGAGTGAAGATGGGAAACATAATGCTCATTCCTTATGAAATTCTAATGCTAGTAAATATTATGTAACATCACTATATCTTGATACATAATACATGTACAGCACGAGTCGCTGGCAGTGGTCATAAACGATACAGATATAGTCTTGTGACAACACGTTTCGAGTCCAGAGGTCAAACTCCTGGCCAGACATTCAGTCAGATGTCTGCATCAGTGTTCTCTATGCATGAGACTTCTTAATCTACACCTCAACCCCTCCAAAGCAAAATGTCTTATCACTATGCCCAGGTCACCTCTGACAGAGGGCAGGGCGCCAGGATGTGCCAGTGTCAGTCCCAGTAAAATGCAATTCCTATGTCTGGTGCATGTGATCGGGGGTGAGGAGCAGGGCAGCCCCCAGCTTCTAAGTATACTATGTGCACTGAACTGGAGACCCTTCACAGCTCCCGCGTGACGGTCTAAGGATAAGGGGACGTTCACATGGCGGCTTTTTAAGTGGAATTTTGGCACATACATTTAAACCGCGTTCTCTCTGCTTCCCATACATATAAATGGGAGGAAGTGCTGAGCGTCGCGGCGAGATGCGACATGTCTTTCCTCAGCACAACTTTAAGCCGTTGCTCTGCGATCATTGAAATGTATGGGAGGCAGCGAGGACGTGACCATCAGCGGTTTTCGACAAACTTTCGTCTCGGTTGTCCATGGCAAAATTCCACTTAAAAAGCTGCCATGTGAACATTCCCTTACCCTTAGGCTTTAAAGGAAATCTGTCACCAGGATAATAGTTATTGAAGTAAAGCCATGGCCTAATAGCACTTAGTACCTTATTTCCAGATCTGCCTTTGTTCCAGCAATAGATGTTTTCTATCTTCTGAAAATCCAGTTTATTTGGTATGCAAATGAGCCAGTAAGGTGCCCAAAAGGGGCATCACTCTTGCAGGAAGGAGCCCAGGCACGCCTCCTGCTAGTGCCCAAGCCGGTCCTCATGCTGGGAGCAGGGAAAAAGGGGGCAAAGTTATGGCTTGAATGTGATGTAGGAGGCGTGCCTGGGCTCCTTCCTGCAAGAGTGACGCCCCTCTGGGCACCTTACTGGCTCATTTGCATACCATCTATTGTGTCATTTATGCTCAGTATCACAGGATATCACACAGAGCCAGACTCAAACTGGGACAAATAAAACAGCCTTGTTACTGTACAGAAGCTGCCCTAGCCCACACCCACCCCCTCATCCCTAGACATGGCTCCCCCCTCTCGTCCCTGGCCCCCGGCACGGCTGCCCCCTCTCGTCCCTGGCCCCCGGCACGGCTGCCCCCTCTCGTCCCTGGCCCCCGGCACGGCTGCCCCCTCTCGTCCCTGGCCCCCGGCACGGCTGCCCCCTCTCGTCCCTGGCCCCCGGCACGGCTGCCCCCTCTCGTCCCTGGCCCCCGGCACGGCTGCCCCCTCTCGTCCCTGGCCCCCGGCACGGCTGCCCCCTCTCGTCCCTGGCCCCCGGCACGGCTGCCCCCTCTCGTCCCTGGCCCCCGGCACGGCTGCCCCCTCTCGTCCCTGGCCCCCGGCACGGCTGCCCCTCTCGTCCCTGGCCCCCGGCACGGCTGCCCCTCTCGTCCCTGGCCCCCGGCATGGCTCCACCTCTGGTGCCTTGTCCCCAGCACTGCACCTCCTCTCATTTCTGGGTATGGCTCCTCCTCTTAGTCTCCAGCATGGCTCCCCCTCTCATCCTCAGTCTCCAGCATGGCTCCCTCTCTCATCCCTAGTCCCCAGCATGGCTCACCCTCTCATCCCCAGTCCCCGGCATGGCTCCACCACTCGTGCCTTGTCCCCAGCACTGCTCCTCCTCTTAGTCCCCAGCATGGCTCGCCCTCTCATCCCTAGTCCCCGGCATGGCTCCACCTCTCATGCCTTGTCCCCAGCACTTCACCCCCTCTCATTTCTGGGTATGGCTCCTCCTCTTAGTCTCCAGCATGGCTCCCTCTCTCATCCCTAGTCCCTGGCATGGCTCCACCTCTTGCGCCTTGTCCCCAGCATTGCGCCCCCTCCTATTCCTTTTTATGGCTCCTCCGCTTAGTCCGCAGCATGGCTCTCGCCCTCTTATCCCTAGTCTCCTACATCCTCCCTGATGTCAACTGCAAGTCTCCTGTTCAATAAAGCACAGTGAAGAGGTGCAGACCTTGTAACTCAGAGTATGGAGGCTCAATGTGGAGGCTTTTCAATGTGGCTCCCACTGAAATATTTGCTAAAAAGAGAGTGTTTGGATAGAGAGCTGGTCCGCTTATAGTGGATCACATTATATACAGTATAATGAATCATGTACGGCTGTATGGGTTCTGCAGACCACAAATTGCGTATCCACAAAACACAGATCCATTTTGTTTTTCACTTCGATGGAAATGTCCTATCCTTGTCTGCAAAACATCTTTTGCAGCCTCATTGAAATGAAGGGGTCAGCATCCGACTCTCAAAAAAATGTCAATCAAATGCGGACGAAACATACGGTTGTGTGCATGAGCCCCAATGGGTAGAAAAATCAGTGGACCAGTATAAAAATGCACTGGAGCACATTTGTACCCATGTGGAAAAGGCTGCAAGGTATGAGGGACAATGAGCATTTGTAGAAAAACTTACTCCCTTTCATTTTCCAGCGTAAACGTGCCGCCAATCACCCAACGAATAAGCAAACTCTCTCGTCAGCAGATCATCCTATGAAAATACCAGTGGTGTACATAGAGAAGTAAGGGCCCCACAGCAAGGATCAAACCAGGTCGCTCCACACAGGACAGAAGGGTTTCTGCCTAAACCCTTTTTAATGACCCTTGGGCCATTTTTCCACTGCCTCGTTTGCTAAAAGTTTTTCCTTTAGAGGGTAGAGTCCTGACCAAGTTTTCACCTCCAGTAGAAGAAGAGATAATCCCAACTAAGACTGGGCCCCTCTTGCCCTGGGCCCCATAGCAGTCGCATGGTCTGCCGCTATGGTAGTTACACCCCTGTAAATAGGGATCTGCTGCCCAGTAGCAATGAATCTGTATGGGGATAAGTGATCACTAGCGATCGCTCTTCCTGATACAGAGGAGATGAGTGCTGCATGTAAATGCTGCTCTCACCTCTGCTAAACAATCAGGCACCTGGGATACTGGCATGATTGGCGAGTTTATAGCCCACTACAGCAGTGAGGTATATACAATGAACATGATCCAGCTCTTATCTTCCATAGAGTCCTGTTCAGTACTTTGGTAAAGGTCAGTAGAAGCTAGGAGTATTTGTTCTGTACACGGCTTACCCACTAGGAAAATACAGCTGTGAAATCAGGATACCAACCGAGGGCTTACTCTGCTGGCACCATGAACGGGCTGATTTTACATCCTGTACAGACTGCACTCTGCTTTTATCCCAAACATAACCTAACAAACGGCGTCTGCAAACATCCCTCAGCCACCACGTAGAAGGCCTACTGCCGTAATCGAAGCCATGATGAGACAGTCCCTGTTTTCGTCTAGTGAACATCTACCAATACTATAGGTTTTTTAGGACGCAAGTCCATAGGAATGCACTACAAACCTGCGTTTTTGGTGGCACATTGGCACTGATCATGTCCTACATGTCCCAAATTTGGCTACTGTGTATATCAATGGATATCACATGGTATTTTCAGTACTGATCATAATATGGTTTATATTAAGGCTCAAACGTAACACAAGTGCACACAGGTAACATAAGATATTCACTAACACAACGTTATCAGGTTCACTCTACGACCACCTTCAGCGTAGCACTGGGATCCGGTAGTTTGATCTGACGGTATGCCTCTGGCTGCCCATTGACTACAATGGGATCCAGATGATTTCTAGCACATAAATGACAGGTTTTGGCCGTGCCAATAACGCTGCATAAAGCGGTTTTTGTCTGGCAGACATTTATGCGAGAACAGTCTGCCGGATCAGGAATGCTGGAGATGTGAATGAAGCCTAAAGAGTTCTCTGAGAGCATTACAAGAAGAAGAGGCGAACCCGTCACCAGGAGATTCACTGTTAGGGCTCATGCACACGAACGTATTTTCTTTCCGTGGCCGTTTTTGCGAACCGTATGTGTTACCATTAATTTACTCCCTGTGCATTCTGTTTCCATATGTCCGTATTTCCGTTCCGCAAAAAAATAGTACAGGTCCTATTACTGTCCGCATTACGGACAAGGATAGGACTGTTCTATTAGGGGCTAGCCCTTCCTTTCGGCAAAATACAGAACGCACATGGACGTCATCCGAGTTTTTTGCAGACCGCAAAATACATACCGTCGTGTGCATGAGCCCTTAATGCCTTGTAGGACTGGCACATAATCCCCTTTAAAACAGAGAACCTAATGAAAAATGCCACCATTATTCAGATTAAAAGATCCCTCAATAAATCCCACATAAGAAACTGGAGGCTCATGTACAAAACCACTGGAACACAGACAGGTGCACGACTCCTGAGCATCTCAGACAGGCCGCCATCACTGGGAGAAGAGTCTTATAAACGGGCGACCACACAACACATAGCCGCCTCATGTCCTCAGAGCAGCGCTCCGCACCAAGCCTGTGACAAGGGGTAAGATCTGGAGACCCAAATCTATGGACACCACTGTATATTCCAGGGCTGTGTGACAAGGCTGCCTACATCTCTGCACCCCAGTCTCCACCCTGGGTCAAAGTTATCAATGTAAACATCATTAGGGGCCTGGATATATTTCTGGAGGGTAATAATATTACAGATTATAGTTACTAGAGATGGGTCGTTGATCCAGGGAGTCATTCTGATTGCCTGATTGGAGTCGGGAAGGAAGTTTTTCCCCTAAAGTGAGGAAAATTGGCTTCTACCTCACAGAGGTTTTTTGCCTTCCTCTGGATCAACTTATAGGAAAAGAGGCCGAACTGGATGGACAGATGTCTTTTTTCAGCCTTATAAACTGTTACTATGTTACTAAGGCCCTTTCACACGAGCCGAGCGTGAGACTTGGACGTCTCCCGCATCGTGTGCCGTGTACTGAACTGCCGGCACTGAACGGGGGTTACATAGCATTATACTGATTTATGATGCTATGTAACCCTTACAATTCTGGAATGCGTGAGATAACATTGTCAGCATTATCCAACACATTCCAGAACTGTAAGGGTTACATAGCATCATAAATCAGTATAATGCTGTGTAACCCCCGTTCAGTGCCGGCAGTTCAGTACACTACACGATGCAGGAGACGTCCGAGTCTCACGCTCATGTAAAAGGGGCCTAAATGTACCGACTCCACACCCTGTAGATCAGGCATCAAAACTGAGTGGCTTGGCTGCCAGTCCTCATGTCTTACACTGGGAATAGACAAAATGAGTGCCCGCCAACAGTGTCACCCAGTGGTAACCAAGGAGCACTCAGAAAACCTTTAGGGTACATGCACAGAGGAGTATAGTTGATGCCAATTTTCCACACAGATTTCGATGCGTTCCCACACTAAATCCATGTGATACTTTGGAATTTTGGTGCGGATTTTCTCCTGATCTCACCCTTGGTATTGTAAAGGCTAGGAGTATTTTGGTGCAGATTTGGTAGTGACCTCATCCACTATCACTACAGTGAACGCTGCAGATTTTCCCACAATTCCACATCATATGCACCCTGTGGGAAGATACTCCTAGGTCACCTGCACACCTTCCGGATATTAGTTTTACGCCGGTCTAGGATATCCCCTGCACAGCCGAGGTGCGCCTAATTTATTGTGAGGGACAAACCACACATAAATACGGTGCATCTCTAGCAGTCTGTACCCCTAAAGAGAAATCTTCTGCAGCTCAGAGCTGCCATAGATTTCTATCTTCAGTTACGCCAGTGCTACAAAAGTTTGTCACAAGTGGCATTAAACTCACACCAGAAAAGTAGTGTGTATGTGGGGGGAGGATTAGAAATTCCCCCATTTGCTCTTTAATTCCGTGCAAATTTAGAAATCCGCAGCAGGTCAATACTTTGTGTGGATTTCACCCTTTTCAATGTAAGGGCTCATACACACGAACGTGTGTACCCCACGTTACGGATGCGGACCCATTCACTTGAATGGGTCTGCAATCCGGAAGGTGAGTGCAGAACGAAGGCACCACGGAGTGCTTCCGTGGGTTTTCTGTCTGTGCCTCCACACCACCAAAAAAGTAGTGCATGCACTATTTTTTTGAGGCCCGGACCGCGTACCCCTTTCAAGTGAATGGGTTCATGAGCAGCATGCAGCAGCCCAACGGTCAGTTCCCGCATACTGCATTATGAGGTCCGCAGCACAAGCCCGGCCGGCACACGTAAGGGTGAGATCTGCATCTAATTCACACCAAAAACCGCAAGTAAGACAAGAGATCTGACAGGAAACCAGCCTGCCAAAGCTCTCTGGATCCGGCATTGCCAGATCTCCCCTGGACCCCATTATAGTCAACCTGTCCTTTATTGCCACAGTAGCGCCCATAAACCACGGCACCCCATTGGAAACAACGTAGGTGGTTTCTGTGCAGCCACATGATGGTTTTTAGGCACAGAATCTATTTCCTGACCATGATCATGGGGGTGGCCATCTTGTCAGACTGATGATTTATCCTCTGGACAGGTCGTCAGTATCTGATTGGCTGGGGTCCTACACTCGGGACCACCGCTGATCAGCTGTTTGAGAAGGCAGCGGCACTTTTACAACATTCACAGTTATGCTTCACAGCAGCCACCATGGGCCATAGAGACAATGGACAGGAGGGGACCTCTGACTACTTTTCTAGACTTCTCTGTGACCTGTGCAGAAAGGAGTAGAAGAGAACCTTTGATATCACCTATTGTGAATGGTGGATTCTATAGTATTTATAGGTAGGTGGTACCTGTCAGTGTATCCCTGCCCGTGATGATAATGAAATGACTGCTGAAAAGTAATCTGTACAGATAATTATTAAGCTTGGTGACTAGTCTGAAAACATATAAATCACCCCTATTACATTAGTGCTGCTCAAGTTACAATCTCCCACCCAATCTGACATGGAGAGACACTACTGTACACAGGGCGGTACCGGTACAGTTTCCAGAGTATGGTGCACGGGTCCTATTCTAAAAACCTGTACAGAATATTCTTCGAGTGCTGTATGGTTACCAAGGCAACAGTACCACCCAGCGTGCAGTGACGTCTCCCCTTCTGATGTCAGACAGGAGGACGGACACTTTACATTTGGTGATGGAACCACAGATCTCGGTCCACTGTGTAGTGGATGGACCTGGTTACTGCAGCGATGCTCCCATTCAAGAATGGGGCTTTATCTTGCACCACTGTGAGCAGCAAGGTGGCCACGCATGCGCAGTGCTCTCCATTCAATTGTTTAGGACTTCTGCAAATAGCCAAGCATACGCGTAGGGACGGGGCTCAGTCTTGAGGGGAGACCTGCACCTATTGGACATCCCCTTTAAGGACTGTCCTTCCATAACCACACACACAGCAGGGGTCAGCAGCCTCCGCTATTCCAGCTGTTGGAACTACATTTCCCAGCATGCACACTCAGGACTCCGATAAAAGTGAATAGAGAATTTGCTGCAGAAATCCAAGGACGACAGTGATTTCCGCAGTGGATCTGCATTAAACGTCACATGGAATAAGACACACCATTCACAATCTGCGCAGATTATTTCCACCGTACAGATGTGGAACGTCCTCATCTATTCCTGAAGGTGTGAACACTGCCATGCTATGGACATCAGGAGAATTGGGGGGGGCATCATATTCCCAAATATGATGTCAATGGGCATCCTAACTTGTATTGTGAAACATGGCAATGCCAGCCAGCACCATATACCGTCTGCCCAATAAATGCCCTCGTGCCACGGAAGAAGCAACGACTAGTAACAGTCATTATCAGACAGGCAAACCTCTGCTGTGCCCAGTGCCAGGCGCCCGCCCCCTCCCCATGCAGTGGACATCACCAGTCACCTGAACGCGGCTCCCTCCTTGGCACCTCTGCCGGGTACCGCGGCACTGCTGGTCCTCTTGCTGAAAAGCCTATGGAGAAGAGCCATGATGGTGACACATCGCGGTCGCTTCTAGCACACTCTCCGGTGCCCGCCGTTTATGAGCCCCAGGGCCGGGGAAAGCCCTCGCCCGCTGCCGCCCGCCATGGTGGGAGATCGGTGCTTTATCTCCTGCATGGAGCCGCGGCTCATGTGACTGGGAAAGGGAGGAGGACCCGGGAAGACGGGAGGGGGCGGGGACAGGCAGCTCAGGCACCACTGATTCTAGGGGACCCCGGACCACGTGGAGAGGACCTGGCGGTGTGATGTCATCCAGGGCATGACGTCATCGTCGGGGAGACTCCTTCCTTTCACCACGGAACACGTAGCAAATCCATAGAGCTCTGTTCTGTACGGCTGTAGGATCAGGAGAGGACACTGACCACGTTATCCTTAAGGGGTTCAAATTGGAAATTTTTTTCTGCTCCTGGTTTTGTCTTACAAATACTAGTGAAGCTTAGGCATGGTGCTCAATCTCATTAACCCCTTCCTGACATATGATGTAATAGTACGTCATAGCGGCCGGTGACTCCCCGCCATTTGACGTACTATTATATCATGCTGATTGTGCAGGGGCCCGGCAGTCGCTGATAGCCGGGCCTCTGCCGTATGCGCCGGCATTGCTGTAAAAGCCGATGCTGGCTGATTAACCCTTTTTATGCCGCAGTTAGCGCTGACCGCAGCATAGAAGGTGTTGTCAGTGAGGACCTCCATTGGGTCCCCACGCTATAGAGGCATCATAAATAAAGGTGAAATATAATGAATCAGATTTATGACTGGCATGAAGTACAATGTGTCACGAGAAAACAATCTCAGAATGGCTTGGATAAGTAAAAGTGTTCCAAAGTTATTACCACATAAAGTGACTCATGTCAGATTTGCAAAAAATGGCCTGGGTAGGAAGGTAAAAACAGGCCTGGGGTGGAAAGGGTTAAAGAGACGGGTCCTTTATGGAGACTTACCCGGATTTGCTCCATGGTATGAAGACATATTGGCAATGCCCCATGGGAAACAAGCATGGAAAGTGGTATCCCCCCAAGGAAGAGAACCATCTCGCTAGCTCCAGGAAGTGGTTCCCAATGAGTCAAAATCCAACTTTTCAAGAAGCCCAGGAATTTCAGAAGGAAATATAGCCAAGCCAGATATCCATCTATACAGAGCTTGTCCCTTATCAGTAGGATAGGATTCTGGCTGGTTCATTGTGATGCCTTCAATGTGGTTTAAGCATTGTGCTGAATCTCCTTAAAGAGACCAGTCCAGAGATGACACTAGTGAGATGGTTCTCTTCCTTGGGAGATACCTCTGCATATTTGTTTCCAATGAAGCATTGCCAATACATTTCTATACCTTGGAGTACTTCCAGTAAGTTTCCATACAGGACTGGTCTCTTTAAGGAGATTCAGAACTCTGCTTAAAGGGGTTCTGCAGTTTTTTCAAACTGATGATCTATCCTCTGGATAGATCATCAGCATCTGATCGGCGGGGGTCCGACACCCGGGACCCCTGCCGATCAGCTGTTTGAGAAGGCAGCGGCGCTGCAGGAGCGCCGCAGCCTTCTCTGTGTTTACCGCAGGCCCAGTGACGTCATGACTAGTATCACTGGCCTGGGCGGGGCTAAGCTCCGTTCACATGAATGGAGCTTAGCCTCGCCCAGGCCAGTGATAGTAGTCGTGACGTCACTGGCCTGCGGTAAACACAGAGAAGGCCGCGGCGCTCCTGCAGCGCCGCTGCCTTCTCAAACAGCTGATCGGCAGGGGTCCCGGGTGTTGGACCCCCGCCAATCAGATGCTGATGATCTATCCAGAGGATAGATCATCAGTTTGAAAAAACTACAGAACCCCTTTAAAGGGATTCTGTCACCAGGATTTGGCCTATAAAGTTATTCACACTACCGGATTGTGCTCATTGCGGTGAATGTAAAAAAGTTATTCTTATTGATCCCAGAGATGTATTTTATGTAAAAAAATTGTTTTTTGTGATATGCAAATTACTTACATAAGGAGCCCAAGGGGATGTGCCCAGTGCCGTTGGAGCCCGGCCACACCGCAACTGTTGGAGCCCAGCACCGCCCACCTCATTATTATTCACTGCAAATCTTCAAGCAGCCTTCCTCCGGCACCAGCGTACTCCCACGCAGGCGCAGTACCTCAAGTAGTCTGCACCCGTGCGGTCTACTGGCATCGGCATCAAGGAGATCACTGTGCATGCGCATCTTACCTAGCCAGAATCCTATCTATACTGATGAGGGGCAAGCACCCTAAAAAGCTGTCTACGGATGGATATCTAGTCTGGCTATATTCTTTTGTCACATCCCAAGGCTTGTTGAAAAGTCGGATTTTAACTGATAGGGAGCCACTTCCAAGAGGTGGCGCTAGTGAGATGGTTCTCTTCCTTGGGAGATACCTCTTTGCAAATACTGATGAAAAATACTGACCGTGTGAAAGTGGCCTTATGCTGACCAGCAGTAAATACAGCTCTGTTTTTTATTGCAAGCTGCCAGATGTCTCTAGGCCAGGGATCAGCTGCTGTGAAACTCCCAGCATGCAAACATGCTCGGCTGTTCTCACAACTCTCATAAGTGAAGTGAATGGAGCATTCTGGGAGTTGTAGTTCCAGAACAACTCTAGTGCCGGAGGTTGCTGATCCCCACTCTAAGCTGAAGAACAAAGACTCCAAGCTCTCCAACACTTGCCAGGGGTATAGTCAAATGTGGCAGATGTGTTATATGTCGTTCTACAAATGAAAAACCGTCCCATACAAACAAATGGGCTAGTTTCTGCAAGCATGTGCATGGATTTCTGCAATCTATGCTCAGATGAATGGAAACGTTTCAAAATTTTTTTGCAACAAATCTCCGAAAATGAGCAATAAGAGTAGGTAACTGTATGCCTATTCAGCTGCATCCCTCTGTATAACTTAAAGGGGTTGTATCATCACAGACAATGGGGGCATAACGCTAGGATATGCCCCCATCGTCTTATAGGCGCAGGTCCCAGCACTATAACGAGAACGGAGCCCTAAAAGTGTTGGAGGGTGCACTGCGCATGTGCTGGGGCGACCCAAAATGCCAGTGCTCGGCTATTTCCATCTGGCCCATAGAAGTGAATGGGAGCGGTGATCGGTAATGCGCGGTGTGCTCTCATTCACTTCTATGGGGAGCGTGCTTGGTGGTGGCCAGACCGGAGTCCTCCTGCCACCACCTTGCGGGGCTCCTTTCCCACTGTAGGTGCAGGACCCACACCTATAAGACATTGGGGGCATATTCTAGCGCTATACCCCCATTGTCTGTGATGAGACAACCCCAGAGGTTTTGCTGCAGCCTACACTTGTATGTATCATCATAAAAAGGTGCACACGTACAGTAAAGGATGATGGTACATCACAGTCTTTGTCTATAGGCATACATGGCAAACATTTGGTTGAAACCTAAAAAAAAAATAGGTTTGGCCTATAGTTAAAGAAGAACTCCCGCAAAAATGTTTATTCTCTGACCTGTTAGAAAGGTGAATGATATAATCTGTAGTGATTGTCATTTTCTTATCGGTAACTGTTTCTGTGAGTAAAAACCTCTCTTCTTATTGTAGCTGGGTCATGTGACGATTGTGACCAACTCCCTGACCTCCAACTGACCCAGGACAGAAAGCCAGTAACTGCTCTATTCATTCCTATGGGAGCCTCACTTTCAGTCTCATAGGAATACATAGAGAATTAGACTTCCTGTCCACACATAAGTCTATGTGTGAGTTGGTGGGTCTAATTGCTGGTCACATGACACAGATAAGAAACTTCAGGAGGATAGAAGTCAAAAATTCAGACACTGGTAAGAAAATGACATTCACTACAGATTACATCATGTACATTTCTAACAGGACATGGAATAAAATTTTTGTCGGGAGTTCTTCTTTAAATTATCTGCAGCACAATAATCACTTCAGAATTAAAGCACTGTAGCAGTTTACTGTCTATTTAAGTCTACTGCACAGCATGGACATCAATGTGACAGGACACCCACAGCTCAAACTAACCCTTCGTCTAAGACATAAATCTAGATAAACAGGCTACTTGCTTGTCCTTGTTGTTGACGGAGTAGTTTGCATCGAGCGGCATAAAGCAGTGCTGTCTGGAGTTATAATTTGGCATTATCTCAATGGTAGGCGAGGACTTCTTCTTCAGTGAGGTGCTGCATACATCCACTTCAGCCCGGTCTTCTACCTACATTAGGATTATGAATCCTCGCAAATTGTTGACTGCTGAGTTATAGTTCTCCTTGTAAAGTTGCTGTCAGATGCTGTGACTCAGAGATCTCATCTAGATGCACGTAGCAGAAGTGAGCCGACACAACCACAGAACACATGGACCCGGCCGTCACATGTCACCTAGAATGGTGTTATTGCAGAATGGGTTAGGGAGGGATAATGACCTTAATCAGGATCAGGAAGGATATAGTACTCACACAAGCTGCATTAAAGAAGAAGGCTGTAGGCTGACCACATAACAATATATTGTTAAAACCTTCAGTGTATGGCCACATGATCAGGTTTCTGCATTAAGTTTTGGAAGCCAAAACCATGAGTGAATGAAAAAATGAGGAGAGGTCATTGTGGCCACATCCTTACACTTTAGAAGACCGACTCAACTACCAGTTAAAGGGAACCTGTTAACCCAAACTTCATATTTCAATTTCGGTCTGTGGCACTATCATAACTCCTGGGCAGCCCGTCCGCTTTCTTGGGGTCACTTTTGACTCCGATCTTTCCTTTGTTCCCCATATCCAATCCATTGTCATCTGCACCTCAAGAATATCACCAGAATCCACCCTTTTCTTACAGTGGAAACGGCAAAACCTCTTGTTGCTTTGCTTCATTGTCGTCTTGACTACCGTAGCTCATTACTAATCGGTCTCCCTCTCTCTAAACTCTCCCCCCTTCAGTCTGTCCTAAATGCTGCAGCCAGGCTCATCTATCCATCCACCCGCTACACTGATGCTACTAGCCTGTGCTAGTCACTTCTCTGGTTGCCCATCCACCTCAGAATACAGTTCAAACTTCTCACACACAAAGCTCTCCACAGTGCTGCACCTCCATACATCTCCTCCCTCATTTCCATCTACCACCCTACTCATGCTCTCCGTTCTGCCAGTGATCTAAGATTAATATCCTCCATAATTCGTACCTCTCACTCCCATCTTCAAGACTTTTCTCAAGTTGCACCTACTCGCTGTGCCCCGGAATATCGGGTCAATTCCCTACTTTCAAACGTGCCTTAAAAACACGTTTTCAGGCAGGCTTATCATTACCCTCCCCCCCAACTCTTCTGACCTGAACTCGATCTTCTAGCAGTCGTACACCCAGAGCACTAGCACACGCAGATCGGTCTACAGCACTGGACTACTTCATACATTAATCAACTACCTTTTGTGTCACACACACTTCCTCATAGATTGTAAGCTCTTGCGTGCAGGGCCTGACTAGTCAGTAACTTTGTGATGTCTTTTGTTTTGTACATGGACCCTCTGAATTGTAAAGCGCTCAGGAATATGGTGGTGCTATATAAATAAAGATAATTATTTAATTATACATATAATTGGTTTGGGGCCACTAAACCATCATACAGATACAGCTGAGGTTTAAGGTTCAAACCTGCCCATAACAAACCCTTCCATCCCCGCAAACAACAGTGAATGAAAACTGAACTTCTCAGGAGATGAGCGCAGGCTCTTCTCCAGCGGCATTGGGTGCATGTGCACTGTGCAACTGAAGCCAAGAACATAACGCCTTGCTTCACTGTGCACACACTGCTCATCAGGCACATACACAGTAGAACGAGGTGTACCATCCTTGGCATCATTGGCGCAATGCACATGTCCCCAGAGAAGAGTTTTGGGACTCATGCACAAGTTCACAATTTTCATTTACTATTGTTTGCAGGATATGGTACTTGTTCATGAGAGTAGTGTTGAATAAATTGAGCTTTGGATCCACGATCCAAAGTTGATTTGTTGAAAACTTTGAATGCTGTATGGAGATTCAAAACAAAGTTTTGAACGAATCGACTTTGGATCTTGTATCCGAAGCTCGATTCACACAACATGAATCATGATACCAGACAAGTTTAGCTACATTTGGACCACACTTTGTAACATATTAATATGAATTCATAACAAATTATTAGAATGCAAAATACACTTGTATGCAAAGTACCAGACAGAATCTGATAAAGGAAGCGCTAATGAAAACACACCAAGTCTGTACAAAGGTTTAGTGCCTTAGTCAGGGCCATATTTAGGGTTCATGCTGCCCTAGGCACTCTCTGTGATGACGCCAACCCCCACCCCCCAACGTGACCCATTCCCCCACACCCCCAAATAGTAGCATAGTAGCCTCTCCTCAGTCCCCCCCATCCCATAGTAGCCTCCTCCCCCCACAGTAGCATAGTAGCCTCTCCTTAGAACCCCCCACCCCATAGTAGCCTCGTTACCCCCACCCCCCATAGTAGCCTCTTCTCACCTCCCCCACCTCGTAGTAGCCTCTCCTCGTTACCCCACCCCCCATAGTAGCCTCTTCTCACCCCCCACCTCATAGTAGCCTCTCCTCGTTACCCCACCCCCCATAGTAGCCTCCTCCCCCCACAGTAGCATAGTAGCCCCCAACCCCATAGTAGCCTTGTTACCCCACCCCCATAGTAGCCTCCTCCTGGACTTATTACAGTGACCTATCCTCCCCCCCCAACCCCCTGGATACTGAAAAATAAAGGGGTTGTCCTCTTTTTACTACTAATGACTAGAGATGAGCGAGCACTAAAATGCTCGGGTGCTCGTTATTCGAGTCGAGTCGAACTTTTCCCGATGCTCGGGTGCTCGTTTCGAGTAACGAACCCCATTGAAGTCAATGGGAGACTCGAGCATTTTTTGCAGGGGACCAAGGCTCTGCCTAGGGAAGGCTGGGTGAAAACCTGGAAACCTCAGAAAATGATGGAAACACCACGGAAATGGACAGGAAACAGCAGGGGCAGCATGCATGGATGCCTCTGAGGCTGCCTAATCCCACCATTACCCCAAATTCTCAGGCAACAGCCTGGTGGTGACCCTCATGGCAATTGTGCTCACCCAGACCAAGAAAGGCGAGGCAAATACCCATCACATGTTAGGGAAGCACCCAACTAGGTGCAACGAAGGTCCATCACCGCCTGCAGGTGACACCACTGCTCATGCTGGCACTGCAGCTGACATCAAGTTTAGTATCTGTTCTTATCAGTTGCTGTGGCTGTTGGATGTATAGTGGTGAGCATAGCTGCTTCCCAAGCATCTAAAAAATAAATCAGTACAATATCTAATACGTCCCCCTACCCGGGTAAATTGTTTGGAGAGAGGGCCTGTAGGTGGGGGGGAAGGAGGTTTCGCTGGAAGAGCCAGGGGAGTGCCCCCTGGGCCAGCGTGTGTGGTGGTGACAACAGCCGGAATGGATTTTGAAAAACTGTTCATCAACCGGTGCGGTATCGATTCTTCTCAGTTTAATACCGTATACGTCCCCTATCTTGGGACCTTATATTTTATGGATTTTTCGACCACGGAAAATGGAAAAAGAGCTTGCTCTGGCCAGGGGAGTGTCTTTCCCACTACAGCTAAGGGGAAGTGTCCATGCTATGCCTATCACAGGTAAGGAGGGAAATAAAAGAAGAACCAAACAAAAATCTGTACAATATCTAAGACGTCCCCTATCCGGGTAAATTGTTTGTAGAGAGGGCCTGTAGGTGGGGGGCAGGCTGGGGGGAAGGAGGTTTCGCTGGAAGAGCCAGAGGAGTGCCCCCTGGGCTAGCGTGTGTGGTGGTGACAACAGCCGGGTGTAGTTAGAATGACGACGCAGGACCCCAACTTAAAAATTTAGCATC